>JAJOOO010005838.1:0-16995 GCA_029582685.1 Solanum piurae
TTCCCCCCCCCCCCCCCCCCCCCCCCGCCAACCACACACACACACTCCATCTACACCAAACGAAAAAGAACAAACTAAGATAGCTAGGAGGGCCCACCTTCTTATCAAGATCAATGGCTTTACTGCTATCAGCTTCGGCTTGGAGGAAACTGGAAAAGAGAACTAAAAATTAGAATATACGAATTTCACAAACACGGTAACAGAAATGGGGGAAAATGGAGAAACAAATTACTTTCCCATCTCCAAATGAGCTGCAGCCCTGTTGCTAAAGTATGTTGCACTGTTACCATTGAGTTTGATAGCCTCTGTGTAGAAGCCAATGGCTTTCTGCAACTGTTTCTCTTTGAAGGCTTGATTACCCTGTGAAAAATCATATTGTATAATAACCAAAGCTGTGAATATTAAGGGAGCTCCAAAATAAACCAAAAAAATGACAGAACAAAGCAATAGTGAAGGTGCATTAGCAGAATAGCTAGCTTGTCACTTTCACTAGATAATTATAAGTTTCTCACTCCTGAGCTCTAATGTTATTTCAAATTTGTCAATCAAGCTGACTGCTGGGCTCGGCATTGCTCCAAGCTTAACATCACTGAGTTCCTGCTCTTGGGCATATGACTCCATACTATAATTCTTTCACACCCAGCTAAATGACTGAAGAAACCTGGTCACATCAACTTATTCCTTTCCAGAATTTTGTCAGATAGGATATATCTAATGTTCCCTAATTGAGGATGAACCCACATAACTGATATAGTGTGCTAAGGGGATCTTCAGTCTGCCTAAATTCTTTTTTTTTGGTATGCTAAGGATTCATCTACAAATCCTTGCCCTGACAAACAGTTTCAGGCTTTCAGCACTGGAAAAAAAGAAGTAATGGGCATCATGCAAATGCTAATCTCTTGTGTAAGCACCAGGGTACTGTGCACCAAAAGAGAAAGGCCTGATGCCGAAAAGTGAGGTAGTTCAGGAATACAAGTGAGCAGTGACAGGCCTCAAGCAAAAAACATCAAGCAAACAAGCACAGAAACTTGATCCCAGGTACATTTAGTATGCATAGACTATAGCAGATAAAGTTGACTGATGAATATGGCGATCTCAACATTCAAGAAATAGACAGCAATGCCACGCAAAAGCAGATTATCCTTTTGTGTACCTTTTCTTTAGCCATTTCGGCAGATGTTTCCTTGCTCAAGGCATTACCAGATGCTGATGATTTTGTGGCTAATTCTGCCTGTTCCTGGAGATCTGCATACATGGTCTGTATGGTGTCGAGCAAAAATCTGTCACCTCCCTGCCTTGCTACAAAGGACACAGAAATTGGGCATTTATCATGAAATCCCACCGGCACGCATACCTACAGTAGGGAAGCATATAGGATTAGAGAAGTCTGATTCAATGCTGGGTTGATCAACTACTTGAGGCCAATTTAAATTTCTGTGTGCTTGGGGTCCAGAAGCACCAGAGAGTCATTCACCTGACAGCCACCTGACATGCTAGCTATGCTTGAAAATGAGCATGACCTAATCTGATAGTCTTCAGATTGAATCTCCTTTGCACCAGTCTTTGGAGGAGGCTCAGCAACTGTGGGGATGACCAAAATTCCATCATCCTATTGAAACAGTTAATTTTAGAAAGATTAAGATGACAGCATAAGACAGAAGATATCAAGATACTATTCCAGTAAGATTACTTTAACATAATAATAGCAGGGAAACAACAGCAGCAGAACTTCATAAAATTAGCTGAGATTGAGATATTTAGTCAGGTAGATACTAGGCTCTGCCATTAAAAATATGTATATAGATCATGCATGGCTCAATGTTATATTCTCAGATAACGTTTCATTAAACACGAAACAGTTTTTTCCCTAAGAGGGTTATGAAATATTTACATCAGGTTCAGCATCAAAAGGCAAGAAAAGCATCATTCTGGTAGGTTTGCTATAAATGTCACCTATCAATGTAGTGATCCTATTGTGTTTAACAGATATTCAGCCTCATTAATATACTCCATTTGATATTGTAAATAACAAAGAAATGTTGGCCAATTAATGGTCAAAAGGGGTATTAAATGTTACCAACTAACCTTTACAGTATGATATGATCAAGTACTAGCTGAAAGTCATAAATCCTTATAGACAAGCATTTCTGTGAAGGGTTTTCCACCAAATCAAGGGGTAGGTTGGAAAGAAAATGGGCAGTCCCATCATAAGAACATCAACTTAACATATACTACTACTCCCTCCGTTTCACAAAGAATGATCTAGAAATAAAGAAGACTTTTGAATCTTGTGGTCCTAAATTAAAGTTATGTCAAATGTACAAAATTGCCCTTTAATCTTGTGGCCTTAAACATGCCACGTGGAAAACTGAAATTAAAATGTTACCAAAAAAAAGAAGAAGTCATTCTTTTTTAAACAGACTAAAAAAGAAAGGAGGTCATTCTTTTTTAAACGGAGGGAGTAATACTTATTCAAGGGATAGGTTGGAAAGAAATCAAGCAACCCATTATTAAAAAACAACATCAACTAAATGAACACCAGTACTACTTACTTTCAAAAGATCATTTAGAGCTGAGCGCATTTCGTTCCTAATTGCATGGCAGCTATCAATATTTGTATCTGTGATTTCAAGCGCACCTTGCATTTGGGAAGAAATAACAGGGTCCAGATTGGGCTTTGCAGCATTGATCCACTCCAGATGATTTTGTTTGAACTCGTGTCTGTGCACAAACAATAAAAACTAAATTTAGATATGTGAATTACCACACTCAAAAAAATTAAATTTAGAAGGTAAATTACCACTCAACAGAGATACCAGGAAGATCACTTATGTGTAACATTAGAAGCACCAAAAATAGATGAGACAGAGTAAGATAGAAATACAATAGAATTTTCTTGGTCAAAAGCTCATAACAGGTATAGAACCCCAACCCTTTCAAGCAAGTAGGTGACCAAATATATATAATTTAAAATATGGCCAAAACGAACACAAACAAGATAATGTCACGACTACTTTTGCAAGCTTCCATCAGATAACGTACTCCAAGCTTCAAACCAGTAATAATTGTGCCTAGTGATCTCTGTGGCATCAACCTACATCTCACCTCCTAAGCATATGCATAGCATATGCTAGCAAATTCGTTGATGAAGATTTTCTTTCACCATTGAACTTTTTGTCAGCAAACAGTTTTAAGCTTGGAACTTTTGAGTTTAAATAGGCTTCCAGATTCTCATGTCTTAGGATTTGTCCTGCAAGAGGTGATTTTCAGAAGGGGTGTAAAAAAGAAAAATTTCATCAGATGCACAGACTACAAACACATACTTCCAAACAGCTTTTCGACAGCTTTGGTCACTGCTTGACTGACGCAATCACCAGGAGACTTTAGTAACTGAAAGCAATCATCAGCTATCACAACATTCCTTGGATTACGTTGAGCAGCAAATGGAACCTGCAGCAGCACATGCCCAACACGGCGCAATATGCTGGGATCTCTTGCAAACCATCCTGCAGTTGGTCCAAATTCACTAAAAGATAAACATAGAACACCAGATAAAACTTATGTTGCTCGGACTCTTCAAAAATGTCAACAGGTGCGTGTCGGATTCTCCAAAAGTAGTGTATTTTTGAAAAAATTGACACAGGTGAGGCATCGAAAGTGAAGAGTCCGCGCAACTTAGGATAAAACAACATATGGCATTCAACTTAATTATTTTGTGAAATCCATATATACCTAGATTATATTCCAGACTTAACAATAGCAATATAAAATGTTCATCAAGAGATTCCGACTTGGTGACCTACATCTCTCCCACCTTCAACCCTATCCCCAGAAGTCAATGGTCCTTCCCATACTGCTCCCTTGGGTTGGAGGTGGAGAGTGACTTTCACTTGAGGATATCCAATACAAATCCTGTACTGACCAGTATCGTGTCAGATTGCTGACACCAGTATTCCGGGGATGAAGGATCCAATTAACATAGATACCGAGTTACCAACACATCCAAAGGCAACAAAAGACAAGATATAAAACCTAATGGACTTTTAGTTTAAGTCATCCCCATCGCGTTCTCGATTCTTTTTTAAAATGAAGTGAACATTTAAATTAAACCATTAACAGTCAATCTCGTTGTTTCAACCAAAATGACTCGAGAACTCATAACTTTCATGCAGTGTTATCGAAGGTGAAAAGCGCAAAAAACTCTAAGGTCCGTGACGTGAGGGCTTTAAGCGCAAAGCGCAAATAGAGTGTGGGCTTTAATGAAAAAAGGTGCAAACGGAGAAAAGACCACAAATATATATATATATATATGTTTAGTCCAAAACTAATAATTATAAATATGAATGACAAATATACAACCAAAGAAATTGAAAAATATTTATGATAAAGTGAAATATCAATTATTTAGTGTCACTTCTTCATAAGACGCTCATTGGCAAGGAAATGTTTGCCTGACAACACTGAAGCGCACATAAAGCAAGGCGAAGCGCTCAACATGTTTTGAGCCTCGCTTCAGGGCTTAAGCGCGCCTTTGATAACACTGCTTTCATGTCATTCACTGGTAGCTTATATAAAATATTTACTCAGCAAGTAGCACTAGAAGAACCAAGAGGAATATATAAAACCAAAAGACGAGCAGATTATTCAAACCCCAAACAAAAAGACAACTTTTTCTCATATCAAAAGGATATGACTCATAGTACAGTGACATAATACCAACATGTCAGGCTCAAAAAGACTCAGCAAAAAAAAAGGATTAAGTGAAGGTGAAAGATGTTAAGTTGAACTGAAGATGGCATGAACATACATACCAACTGTGTCAAGACTAGCTGAAACAGGAATTATGCCGGTGTGAGAAACTGTCCCATGAGATGGCCGAAACCCTAAAACTCCACAGTATGCGGCAGGTACTCTCACACCTCCAACAGCATCAGTACCTGGATCACAGATGGTACTGTAACTTAGAAGAGCTTATCAGTTATTACCCTGTATTCATTTCGTATAAACCTGATGAGCTAAAGTAAAAAAAGAACCTTTCAATAAAACCAGCATAATATATCTATATTCAACAAGCATGCTTTTCTTCTTGATTGTTTCTTTTAAATTTTGCGGCAAAATAAATAAATATTAAATGAGGTCAAGGAAGTTTGTGCTTCTCTTGAACGTTACCTTACCATCATTGAAGTCCAAATTCATGGCAACTTGTCTTAATCACTTTATTACCTAAATCAAATAGTGGCTGCTATACTTGGTCAAAATAGAAGTTAGACCATCTGAATCGAGATTCGAGATCGAGTTAGAAGCTTCATTAGATAGCCTGTCCACTTACATAGAAAGTGATACTTCTAAGTTTCTAACAACAGCTAAAAGATGTTGCAGATTTCAAATGTGCAGGAGGATGTACACCAGCCAAAGTCCAAGGGGCTCGTTCTTTATATTGTGACTCAAAATTTACCTAAATGGCAATGCATACTCAAACCACAAAATGATAACCGATGGACAAAGTGATTTTGAGACGCAAAAGAACTCACCCAAAGAAAAATCAACAAAATTTGCAGCCACAGCAACAGCAGCCCCACTAGATGACCCTCCGGGCATCCGTGCAGGAGCAGCTGGATTTGTTGGAGTATCAAAATGTATCTGTTCACCACTAATACTGTACAGTGAAGATGACAAGAATGTTCAACATCACGAGAAGGATTCTAAATTGCAGGATAAATATGTGTAACATGACACAAATGGAAATCATCACTTGCCAAAGGATCGAGAAATCCAGGATCCTACCAATTTTAGAAAAGAGTTCTAATTTTAACAAGTGGAAAGTTCAGGAACAAACCCAAATGCCATGTCATCTACAACAGTTCTTCCAGTACATGTGGCTCCTCCATCAACAAGTGTGGTGACCACGGTGGACGTCTGACTAGCAGGTTCGTGAGTCCTTGACCAGTCTGGGTTCCCAAACCCTGTCACAAATCCATTGACATCGAATCTGGACAATCAAAATTCGATATGACTTCAGTAGTTCTAAAATAAGCAAATGAATTTCGAGTAGAGAACGAGACAAGTAAATGAAACATGAGAAATAGTAACTTAAAAATGATAAAAGACAAAATTGAGAAGGCCTATATTAGACTCTCCATCCTAGCGTATAAATCAGCAATAGTAACTCAAAAATGATGAGACAAAATTGTCAGCATACAGAACTATGTAATTTCCAGAATCTAGTTGAAACAAGACTATTCATTTCAGCCATCAAGGGCAGAATCCAAACCTCACACTCAAGGAAGACTGGTTATACAGTTGCAATTTACAAAACCAAACATCAACTGCACCTCAATCTCAAATTATGAAACAGTGGACTTTGGTAATCAAAATCCTCTATTTTCATATTCAAATCCTCTTTATTTGATTTTGCTGTATTTGAGTATAAAAATTAAATCTTTTTTTTTTGTTGGTGGGTCGAGTTTTACAATAAGTCTAATAGTTAGAAGAGAAATTTACGTACTACAAAAGAAACAATAACAAGAACAAAAACTAGAGTTCCCAATTCTCTGGAAATAAGAAGCTTACACATCGGATATGGCAAAAGAAAGACCAGTAAGAGGATGAGGAGCTTTAGGTGGAGGAGGCTGAGGCGGTGGCAGAAGCTTAAGACGTTCAACAAAGGCTCCAAAGTCAGCTTTAACAGCTTTCTTTAGCTTTCTGGTCATTATGAGTATTCCAGCCAATCCTAATCCCAACAAAACCCATAAATTTGCTGACTGTGACGCCATTTCTTCACCAATAAACTCTCTATTGGATTACTGTATTTGCTCAAAGATTGAATTCTTTGTAGCGACGCTCAGTTTGGGGGTTTGTTTATAATACTTTCTTGGATTGTTCTTTCGCACAGGGGGGTGGGGATGGGGGTGAGGATAGAGCAGTGGAAACCTAAAAAGAAGGTAACATTCAGCTGGGAATGGGATTCAAGAAGTTGAAGGGAATTGTGAATCTTTTATCTTTTATGTATATTAGCATAAAAAGTAAGAACTTTTCGCAAATGTTACAAGACGACCCACTAAGTTTCGCCTATATTTAGATAAGCCCCGTTTCTTTGGAGAAATATTTGTAAATTATTACTCCGGTAGACTATGTAATCTTGGTTCAACTGAAATCAACCACCACCTTTTATTTATGACAAAACATATAAGTAATTTATTTATATTAATTATTTCTATCTTTGTGTATTACAAAAATACCAAGAGAAATGGGTAATTGACTAATTAATTATTATTATATTTTTCAATCATTACTTTAACTGGAATTACTACTCGATCAATATTTTAATCAACATTAAAGCAATTTGAATATACAGAATAATGTATCACTAAAGAAAATATTTTATGAAGACATTTTCCATCAAAAATGAAAAACAACTTTTTTTCTTCTTTTGATGATGAAGAGAGAATGCATGGGTTCACAATTACACCTGCATATTAATATAAAAAATGCTATTATAATTTTACTAATCTTCATGCAGTTATTTTTAATGGTTGTGACTTGTGGGTATCTTATTTAGTTGTTGGATGATCTATCATTGTTCTACATTTATATAGAGCAAAATAATCTTAATAGATAAACTAGCATTTAAAAAAATTAGCAGCAAATATAAGTTTTTGGAATCTTCCTTCTTTAACTACAAGTCTACAACAAAAGACTTGTAGTATACAAGCAATGAAATCACTTAGCTTCTACTATAGCATGTACTACTACTAATAATTGTGTTACTCCAATTTCTGGTATATCTTTAAATTTTGATTTAACTAGACTTTATAATTTTATCATATTTATGTTGCACCTAATTTTTTTTAATTTGTGTTATATTAGGTGAATATAAAATATATATTTTTATGACTATGTTAACTTTTAATACCATACTATTTATTTCAATCAATATCAAGACATTATTACTAATCTCTAAGATTCAAAAGTTTATCAAAATACTACTATATGATTTGATTAGATGATATTATTAACTTTTAATACCACCCATTAGGCAAACACTTGTAAAAATAATGAAGCTCACACAGTTTTTTCAAGAGGGACGAAGGTGCAAATACCTTTTCTTTTCTGTTTTTGCTTTTCACCCCCTTAATTTTTCTCAATTGCTGCTAATCTCATTTGAACTCCAAAACCCTATCAAAAACCCTCTACTTTCTTCAAACTCAGCTGCCATGGTTTTCTGAAAAAAAGCTTAAAATGTCAGCTTCTAAATTGTTCTTTCTCCTCGGAGCTTCGACTGTTCGTAACTGTAACAAGCCTACGAATATCTCTTCTCCATTCTCTCCATTTCGCTTCACAAAGCCTGTTGTACGGTTCCGCAGTTACAATTGTATCTCAGCTACAATCGAGACCAATACAATCGAACCATTGGTCAGTCCTAAAAATCATCCATGGCCAGAATGGGTTGCTTTCGTGGACCGTTTGAAAAGCAAAGGATACATTACAGAAAAAAGTTCGAGCACGGGTGAAGACGGTGATGGGAGTATTTATACGGATATGAATTTGTTGAAAGATGCATGCCTTAACTTCTCTCGCGACCGTTCAGACATTTTCAAGTGAGAAAGCTACTGCTTTTTTTAAAATAAACATTTTAGCAGTTATAGTATACCTTGTTCGTCAATGAAATTAAGTAAAAGGGTAAGGAATAAATGTATTACAGTTTTGGAAGTTGCAAATTAAGATACTTATAGGCTCCAAAAAATGGAACTTCCTTTGAACGATTAAATAATACTAATATATTTGTTGTCTCCCATTTGGCTAAGTTTGCTGGTCGAAACTTTGAAATTTTGAGTTTTTGAAGTTGTGTTAGGACATACATTTTAATTGAAGAAAATTTCAAGTGTTGTGAGTGGAAGTTAAGTTTCAGAGCCAAATGCTAGCTTAGTTTTCTAAATTTGAAGAGGCTAGAACAAAAAAGGAAAAAAGTGGATAATGATGATAATAAAGGCACATGAAATAACCCATTTTACTGGGAAGTTGTCTATATTGGTTGTCAGAAACTTTTCTAAGTGTTGGCTTCTCGAGGAAAATCATAGACCTTAATATCTGTTGAGACTATGTTTTACAATTCCCACCTTGCCTGAGATTATGAAAGGATTTGTTATACTTTGCAGAAAGTTGTCCACCCAAGATATGCAGAAAGTTGTGGAAAAGGGCTGTCCTAATCTATTCAGGAAGGTTGTTAACTCTGCGAAAAGGTTAAGGATTCATCTAAACCTCGATGAAGGAGAGGTGAGTTGCCTTTTAAATTATTAGATGCCCTTGCTTTTGAATTTCTTTTTCATGGTCAAGTTAGATTGATTGCAGTTCAAGGGTCATTTGACTTCTCTCTGTGAACGTATTCTTTGAGGTTTTAGTAAGGAGCTTACTTGCAGGTATGTGGTGCTTGCAATTTCCGTGGATCATGTGATAGGGCTTACTTGATATTAAAGGAGTCTGAGGGTGTCGCACGTACTGTAGATATTGTGCGAGTCTTGCTTATTTATGCATTCGATTCTGCGGTTATATCAAGTGGAGCAATGCTTCCTGGTAGCGAGCTTATCGAGGTATCTGCAAGACAATTGCTCTCAGAGTTGGTTGAATTAAGTGAGACACCTATTGATCCTGATCATCCAACACCTGCCCCCAAGGCTTCTCCAAGAAAGAAACAGTCTGTTGGCTCAAGGACAGATGGTCTGGAAGATGTTGAAATGAAAAGAAGAGATTTAACTGGTCTTGAGTAAGTTTTCTTGGAGGTTATAATGATTCTTTTTCTTAAAAAGAAAATACTGGACTTCTTGCAAGGTATAATGGAACTTATACACATTGATTTTAATAGTGTAACTTATATGCCTTTATATCAATATTTTAAGAGTCCTTTTGGTATAATATAACTTGTATGTCTCTTATTCTGGACTATAAAGGTGTAGGCAGGACAGCATTAATTTTATCTAAACTTGATTAACCATAGGACACACACACCCATTATTAAAAATGTGTGGGATTTTATGCTTTTCCTGTAATTTTTCCCTCCATCCAGAAGCTCCAATTTTATCCAGCTATTTAAAGATGTGTGGGCTTTTATGTTCTACTATATCAAATTCGAACATTTGTTGTATAATTGTTAACTAATACATGCAAATTGCGCAATTCAGCTTAAACTTTAAGCGGCCAAAGATAAGGCGTTGTAAGTTTAGAAAATTAGTACCATACTGGTGTGGAGTGCAGATATGGTGGTTACTGCTACTATTGTGTTCAGTGGCTGCTCATACTGATTTATTCAAGTGAATAATCACACTTCTACCTTATAAAAAAATGCACCTGTAAGATGTTTTGAGTTTTGATTTGAAGATTTCATGTTTCCTATTTTATGATTTTTGTTGTTGCTTATAAGCTAAAAAATGCATTGGGATGGGATACATTGTTATATTCTAAGATGAATATTTTGATGCTCACTGGAAATGCACCATACTTTTCTGTAGGGGTGAAATGCCTAAAGGAAATGTTGAAATGAAGCAAGGAGATTGGGTCTGTTCGCAGTAAGTTCTCATTTACTTTTGGCATTCCTGATACATTGTCTGCATGTTTATTTGTGTTTTACCTGTATATTTGATATGTACTCTATAATTCTATCAAGTATTATTAGGGACTTCAAAATCAAGCTTTCCATTGAATGAATGGTCTAGAAGGACCCCCACCCCCACTTTTAATTTTTGGGGGCATTTAGTAAGCTCTCCACCTTTTTGCTGTTTTCCCACCAAATATATCTTCTTAGAGCTTCAGGCAACTAAATTCTCTTTCCTTTTGTGAATGACAAAAAATTCAGTTGATATATCAGAAAGGGCTCACTGAGTTGACTTCTCTACGTGTTTGTTTTTTTCTTATCCTGTGGACTTTTTCTGATGCTAGTAAATGGAAAAGGCATTTTTTATTTGCCTAACTGTGCTTATCACAAACAAATTGTGTCAAGTCTTTTCACTGATTGAATTATCATAGTCCCCATTTTCCTTTTCCCTTTTTAATTTGATTTGGTAACCTTCTTTTAGGCCCACCACCAAAACCTCCAGTCACTGCCATTCTCTGGGCAACAGTGGGTTTTCCACCTTCCCACCCCCGTTGGTGACTTGAACACCCTACCTAATGGCTAAAGTTGAGGAGCTCTACCATTAGAGCAACTCTCCCTCGTCCTCTTTTTTTCTTCCTTTCTCTAGTGTTACTTCCTTGTGCTCATGTTCCTGGCATGTACTGATATTGACTTGCTGCAGGTGCACTTTCATGAACTTCGCACGCAATGCACAGTGCCTGAGATGCAAATCAAAAGGACCTAGTCGAGATGCTCCTGTGGTTAAAGAAATGAAAAAGGGAGATTGGAATTGCCCACAGTATGTTGCATCATATGATTTACTAGCTGCTTATAAAAATCTCAGAGTTTATCAAAAAAAAAATCCTACAGTTATGAAGCATTAAAACCCCACTTGTCAGATTATATAGTTTCATAGATGATGACTCCACTATGGATAACAAGAGTGCCTTCTTCCTTTTATAACTCTAGTCTGAGCTATTGAATTCACTGGCCTACTATAAATATAACCGAGTGCTAACAGCTTAAAAAGTGACTTTGAAATATACTTATCTTTTTTTTGAATTCTCAAAAAATAAATAAATATACTCATCTTTTCTCTTGATAAACTAATGTCAGTTTGCTTTATACATGCACGTATACCTACTGCAATATCACATTGTACGCTTATGATTAGGAAATACTTACTCTTCTATAATCTGAGAACAATATAAGATGTTATTGTCCTGCACACGTTGTCTTTATGGCCTTCCAACTCGTTTTCCCTTCTCCTTTTCAGTGGTGTTAGTTCTCAGTTCTCGTCATTTTTTTTTTGGTCTCTGTAGATGTACCTTCATGAATTTTGCTAGCAATACCAAGTGTTTACGCTGCCAAGAGCAGCGTCCCAAGAGACAGCTGAATCCTGGAGAATGGGAGTGCCCCTCGTGAGTAACTTTTGTTGATTCTGCATGTTTCAGTTTTGTGGATTCTACTCATCATACTTTTGGATTCTTGTACAGATGTGACTTCTTGAACTTCAGAAGCAACATGGTCTGCAAGAAGTGCACTTGTGAACGTCCCAAAGATGCAAAGACACAGTCAAAATATGAGCAGCAACTTTGGACAAAGCCTTACTAATGTAGCTAAAGATCACAGCACATACAGTCGGTTGAGGATATCATCACAACAAAAAATAGTTAGACACAGCTTTTTGGTGCTTCAGGTGAGTGGATATGGAAATGGGAATAACATATTTATTCCTCTCGATGTTACTTTAGCAATTAAGGGATGTTTGTGAAGTCTTAATTTATTTTTTCGTGAAATAGTTTGTAATTATAACATACTGTAGAATCTAATAAACAGTGTTTCATGGCCACTTTCTTTTTTTTTAAGTGCAAGAATATATTGATTTATGGGTTAATCTGGAAATTAGTTGTATGTGGGAGCATATCCAAGGGTTTCCGAGAGTTTTTAACTTTTTACTTTCCTCTGTTTCAGTTTGTTCACTTTGTCTTCGCGTGATGAATTAAGAACAGGGTAGATACAATTGATAATAGTAATAAAAAGAGAATCATATAAATACTGTGTGTCATCCAAAACGTCTTAAAACTTGTGATTGAATAGAAATGAGCAACATCTCAGGGACAATCTAAAAAGAAAACGGACAAGGTTTAAACATGCTATACTTGAACCAGAACTTACGAACTTTAATTAGGAAATTTAACTGCCTCAAGTGTTGTACACAATCTCTCACCTAATGATTTCATTCAGAAGTAAGAAAGATGCCAGCGTGAAACTCGATTATTTCAATGTCCGTTGCGTTTCGAAAATTCGCGGAGCGGATTATTCAAAATTGACATTTTATGAAGTTGGTATATAGAGGATTTGTCACCATAATTACTGTTCTGAAAATAATTTCCCATGACAAAATAAGAACAATGAAGGAAATTCCCAACCGTTTGGCCAACCATGCTCTTAATTAAGATGGGAGAGTCTATTTTATTTTATTTTTTTGGTACTGTAAGTTAGAACGAGCAATACTTGAATAAGCTACAACAAGGATATAGTAGAAGTATCCAAATCTATACTAAAAATGAGCGAAAGCGAAATCATGTTGTGAAAATACTCCACTCCATTCTATTTAGTCAGTGTGTATGACAAATATATAACATTGCCCAAAACAAAAGGGCATCTCTCTATGACCAAAACAAGAAAAAAATTCTACATATTTTTTCTGCAAAAGAATCTTACTCTTCGCCCCTATATGGAAACATATTAATGGATTACAGGCACACCTTGCTCCCCAAGTTGATGAGGGAAGGCGACCTCTCCAGCAGCTGCAGCAACATGCCTACGCTGCCGCTCGCGTAGGTAAAGCACCGTTAGAAGGCATACAAAGAGGGTGAGAATTGTTGCATTTCCTTCTTCCATTAGGACATCCTCCACCCATGCTTCCACTTTGGGGTAAACTTCGGGTAAGGAATCAATTACGTTAACCTATAAAAAAAAAATAAAAAAAAAATAGGGCCCATATCAATCAAAATATCAAATTTAAAAAGAGAATATAATATTTCTACTATTTTTTTCTGTCCACTTGAGGACCAGTTACTACAGCCCCTCCATTATGCAAGTAAGGGGGCAATAAAAGGGCGTTTGCAATGAAAAGAGTTCAAATAGTACTCTTTTGACGGACTCTTATTACATATACTAGTAGAGCACAGAAGTGAGGCTCCGGTGATGTGGGACTATATTTTTTTTTTGAGACTATATTCAGCTAGTCTGATTCATCTGATCTCAACTACTTCTTTCGGCAATGTCTTTGTACTCTCGGTGGTTTCTATGAGTCTCTTCAAAATATCCCAAGTCCCTAATCCTAGCCAAATTTACAACCCTGTCCAGTTGCACATCATGTCTCTTTGTAACACCATGACCTTGAGGATATCTTTCCACATTGTTATTCCTCTGCTCACAATCTTCCACAACTTCCACGATCCAGATTTTACCCTTGCTGCCAATTATGATAACTTTGGATCTTTGACATGGCAACGACACTCTGTTTGAAGCATCTTAAGAGTCCCATGGCAGCCTCAAATACATCAAACCAGAGTATTGTACCATGTTTTCACAAAGCCAACACTATCACTCCAACTCATGTGCTTCTAAACTTCAATATAAGTACGAGTTCTTCTTACCCTACAGTTGTTTAGGATTTGGATTGTGCTTTGTTTTCTTTCCACTCTAAATCGTCTACTGTATTACATGCAGTTCATCCTCACTCATAGACATGCAGAGCCCAGTTAGGAAGATTATTAGGACCACCATTCCCCAGTAAGCTAATATGGTAAATGGACTGCATCTGATAGCTCCTGCAAACTCTGGTTCAATTTCTTTTTTTTTGAGGAAGGTAACAAACTCTGGTGCAATACGACTCAAGGTTCTTTTATACTCCTAGGGAATGCAATCACATTCTGCAAATGCCAAAAGCAAGGTCCCTCTGACAATCAGAGAGGCCTCATATTTCAATGCCCAAGTACTGGTGGCCCCTTTAGGACTTCTGTTTTTATCAGGTAAATGGTTTCACTTATTACAAGGCCAAAATCGGCTGTATACAAGTATACCAAAAAGCAAAGAACCTACAACCATATATGGATCTCTATGAAAGACATCCAATCCTCTATACAACCCGGAACTACATAGGTGTACCAAAACAAATAAGGGATTGAAGACTACTCCTCAACTGTCCAAAACTCATTTCTATCCCTTCAAAGACCCCCAGTTTCCTTTTAGGACATTAACTGATTAGTCTTCTCTTTGTCACAGTTTTGACAGGGGAAATAAGGGATCATCCAATGAATTTATGAGTGCGAAGTGGCTAGAGGTATTGAAACACAAAATGAACAATCAAGTATGTGTGTGCATGTGTACATGTATTGGTAGGCAGGAAGTTAAAGTGTGACTTCCCCCGTATTGGGGGCGGGGGTTAAGCGTCCGATTTGTATGCAGTGAGAGAAATGGAGTAAACATTTACCAGGATACCATTGGCGTAGTTTTTCCTTATCCACAAGCTTCCAAGGGCCAATGTTACAGGCAACTTTGCAGCATGATCAACTTCCAATGCTTGATCGTAATAACGCTTGGCAAGATGTAGATCAAATGGTAGTCCCTGGCCATGCTCATGCATGTAACCCAGATTAAACATAGCTTGGGCATTAGATTGTGATTTTGCATGCATATATGCCTCAGCTGCACGGTCATAGTCCCGCTCAGTACCCTATAAAAAGCAGATGAATAGTCTTCCATCACTTCATTAAGGTGCAATTCAAGCCAAGAAGAGATCACAATAAAGATAAACAAACTTGAGGCTACTACTACTACTGAATGTAAACTAACATACCCCATACTAATATGTGAAGAGATTATGATTAGAATAAGATAAACAACTTGAGGCTACTTCTACTGAATGTAAAATAACATACCCGACCATAGTAATATGCATCTCCAATAAGCAACGCAGCATGCTCATTACCCTGCTCTGAAGCTTGCCACCACAAGGCATGTGAGCGTTGATGCCTCTCTTCATCACTGCAAATTCCAGATTCTCCCAAACACATGCTTCTTTCTCCATATTTGTCAAGGATCCATGCAGCATTACTTTGCGCAATCTCATAGCCTAACTCAGCCATTCTCGAATATAGAAGGAAAGCCCTGCCCACATCTCCTCTCAAATACGACTCAAGTGCCCATCTTGACAAAGAACTCCATGGTCCACGTTCTGCAACTAGTTTGTACAAGGAAGATGCCTGAAAATTGAAATAACGGACGGCATGTGAAAAGGAGGAAGGACCACAAAAGGGAAAAAATAAAAATACATCATCCTTCAAGATAATTTTATGCAACTTGAAGATAAAAGCACTTAGAATTTATCACTGTGAACATAAAAGCTTCAGCAATTATTATATCATGCTTCTCTCCTATTTCTCAGTTTAGTTTAGTGTGCGCGCTTTGCATGAGTATCTCGCGTCAATCAATAAAACTATGTACAAGAAGTACGAAATTATTAAAAAATAGACATTGACATTAAAATAAATGTTATATCTATGTAGGTGATAAGAGTTTCATATAGGAAGGTTAAAAAGTTATTTAAAAGAATGTGAACCTCTTTTTTAATATTTGTAATTCCTTTAATTATTTATTCATTTTGTTTACCACAATTTAATTAAGATTTATATATGGTAAACATATTGATTTTCAAGTCGTAAATGTTAGGGAGAATCTTAGTAGCACAGTTGGTTGGTTACCTAAACCCTCACCAACAATTGTAATCCCCTCCTCATTTTCCCTTCCCCTACCCCCAATTTTAAAAAAGAAAAAAAAGTCTTAAATGTTAGGATTTTTGATATAGTTCAAATAAGAAGCAAAATTTTAGTCAACTTTATAGTACTAAATATAAAGAGTTCTTACCTATTACAAATAAGTAAAGATTAATAGCTATACCTTTAATTGATTTCAAAGTCCTAAATATTAGGATAATAATTAAATGACAATTATTTGAGGAAAATAGTAAATGCCAATTTTATCTGTAGAATCTTTTAATAAAGGGCAAAAAGTTTAATCAACATTTCTAAAGAACCTCCATACTTTTTAATTAATATTAGATGAAGGAGAATAGCCTTGAAAGTTATGTGGCGACGACTCTATACAAGCCTATCTCCATTCTCCTCTTTACAAAAAGAATGTAGAAAAGATATGACGGCATATACCCCAGTAGAGAACAATTACTCAGTACATTCCATTTTATATGACTGTTTTGATAGGACATAGATTTTAAGAATTTACTTTAATTGTTCATTATATTATTATCATTATTATTATTAGTAGTAGAAGAAAATATTAACATAAATGATAAATAGTTAGGG
>JAJOOO010005839.1:0-14685 GCA_029582685.1 Solanum piurae
GGCGTCTAATTTCATTATCAATAACATCAGATGCAGCAGGAAAATTTAGATCAATTTGAAGTAATGGAATTTGAATATTTTGTGATGTTGTTTTGCTTTAAGAATTTATATATAAAAATATAAAAAATATTTTACACAAAATATATAGAAAAATTGAGGTGGAAAAGCTTGATTTTTTAAAATTTTTGGATCAATTGGTGAAAAAATTTGGCTCCAAAAAGTAAAATTTAAATAGTCATCCAAATGCATTTATATTTTTGAAATCTAACATTTCATCATTTATTACAAAGTTGTCATAAGTAAACATTAAATAAGGGCATAAGGGTAAAATTACCTTATTTCTTAATGCAAATACAAATAAAAAAAGTGACTTATAATATGAAACAAAAATAATAATAAAATAATTAATTTTAAAATAATAATAAAATAATTTAATATTTTATCTCGAAATTATTATCACTTGCCTTTACCTACCCCTTAGAGATAAGGAAAGCCATCAAGATGTCTGATAGTAATTCAATTATTGGTCAAGTGGCTCATAAAATCACGACATATAATAATGATTTTTCATCTTTTTTGCTTTTCTAAGACAAACTAAAGACCTGTTTGACTATACATTTTAAAAGTACTTTTTTGGAATTTTTTAGAAAAATTTGTTTGGTGATTTTTTATTTTTTTTTGCGAAACAATATATTTTCAATTTAAAAATATATATTTTATTTTATTTGTATAACAAAAAGATTAAAAGAATTTTATTAGAATTTTAATGTATCATTAATAAAGTTAATTTAATAAAATGTATTCTAATTAAAAAACTTTAAATTTAAATTATTGTGTCAAGTCAACGAGATCAAGTAATTTGAATAGTAGGGTGTTTCTATCAACTTTCATCTTTTGCTCTTTCTTTTTTACTTTTTTTTCGCTTCTATTTGTATGTATCTTTCTATTTTTTCTGTTTAAATATATATAACGACTCTTTAGTAACTTTTTATATGATATATTTAAAATCATAAATCAAAGAATATTTTTATATATATTACATATATCTTTAATTTACAATCACAAATTCACTAATTTTTGAAAATTTTGTTAAGCTTTATGACAAATCAAAATCAGACAAATAAATTAAAATAAAATACACTAATTAAACATATTACTATCTCAAAGTGAGACAAGTGTGTTTAGCTACAACGTCCTGGTATGGAATAAGAAATATGAATAGCATGTATCCATTATCTAATCTAATTAGTTCCTTTTAAATTCAAATTTTATGTTGGACATGATGAGATTTTTTTATTCCAAATTTATAAGTCTTTTTAATAAAATATAAATTTATAAGTTAAGTTTTAAAATTTTCAACACTTAAAATGATAAACTTGAAATTAAATTTCTACTTTTAGAAGAATTTAAGATTTATAATAAAAATTTGAAATTCATTCAAATATCATAAATAAACATTAATTTTGAATTTAAACTTCAAAATAATATTACATTGTCCGTTTTTTTGTAGTTGGATCTCCATATTTTTAGAATACTTTAAATTCAATTTGAACATTTAACGTGTATATTATAAAGTGTATACGTAAATGACATATATAGAAGGAATAATTTCAAAACTCAAGCTAAAAGTTAAAATAGAGTTCAAAAAGAAGAGGAAGCAAAAGTGAAATTAAAAGTTAAATAGGGGATGAAGTTAGACGAAGCAAAATAAACTTTTTTTAAAAAAAAATTATTTCGATATTCATATTAAAGTCTGATTAATTTAAATTTGTGTCGGATAAGGCCCAATTCGGGAGATAGCACTCTCTATCAAGAATTTTTTTCATAACCAACACTCGAACTCCAAACCTCTATGCAAAGTAAACTTTTGCATTTGGCTAATTGTTGCTTCTTTAGCGTCATTTTTAATTAATTTTATGTGTTTTTAGTTTCATTGGTTTTAAAAAATAAGGAAGATTTTTTATTTTTATAATTTAAAAGTAATGATATATTTAATATGTTAAAATATTCTTTAAATTTTAATATTTTAAATAACTCATATGAGATATTTAAATTAAAGAGTCATTAATATACAAAATAATATTCTTTTTTAATATAGAAAAAGTAAAAAATAATAATTATTCGCATAGGTTATTTAATTACTTTATTAACCTTGTGATATGATGCACATCGGAGGCTTGTTTGGTAATTCGGACGGTATAAATAAAAATATCTTATGAAAACAACTATTTCATATACCAATTCGTTTGATCATATATAGATTTCAAATATTTTTCATTTTATTTAAAATTTACAGAGTTAAAGTTAAAAATCGAATTGTGTTTAGTTATAATTTTCATAAAATATATTTAAAAACAACGTCCACACTTTAGATATACTTAAAACACTATTTCAAAATTGAAAAAAAAGTCATAAGCTGTTTCCCAAATTTGAAATATAACTTTGAAAAAAATTAAATAATTTTATAGCCAAATATGCCCCTAATCTCCCACCATTAATTTTAGTACAAACTAGTTCGTAGACTATATAACTAATAATCATAACCAAATACGAGATAAATCTCAAAATTATTATTATTCCTTATCTCACCAACCAATCTACCCCTATTGTTTATAATCTTGATTTGTCCATATGTATATATATTTGAAAATTATAATTGAAAACAACAAAGTATAACAACGTGATTTGAGTGACCAAAAATATTCCAACAAACTTTTAGTACAAGTTCACGAGACACTCATTTTAGCATCTTTTATCTTATTATAAAAAGCCACACAAATATTAGCTCTAACATATACCAAAAAATAAAAATTGTAAAATTTGTTTGTGAAAATTAATGGCAAACTCCATGCGTTTATTCTAGCAATGCTTGTCATGGCTACTGGTTGGCCTTCTTGTTCCTTATAATTTTTTTTAAAGTATTCGGTGTTCGAAATTAACTGACCTGACTCTTCTGGCGTCCTGTCTGCAAGGTCATTCACATGGCCTGATTTGAGATCTCTGATTAAAATAAGAGAAAAAATTCCGACCATTTCACCATGTTCCATAGTATCATAATATAATATAATATAATAGTCCTTTCTTCCCAATTTCTATGATACATATGGAATTTCGAGAGTCAATCAAATTTTATTTTGACTGATTTTTTTTTAATGTCTTTTAAATATTTTAAGTTGTTAGTTGTGATTTATAGTAGTTTTTATGTACTTTCTAAATATATAAATTTTATTTTTAATTTTTTAAAAGCTTTCTATGTTTGAATTTAGGCTCAAAATTTAGAAGTTTGAATCTCAAAATTTTAATTGTACTATACAATTTTTACATACTCTCCATCTGTGTCATTTTTGTGTGTGTTTTGACTGGACTCGAAATTTAGGACTCCAAAAAAGATTTTTGAATCTTTTGGTTCTAATTAAAAGTGTGCGTAGAATATAAAAAATATCCTTAAAAGTCTTATCCTATAGCTAACATGATTTATGATAATCCATTGCCAACACGTCATTATTTTTTTGTTGGATATTTTAGGGTCATTAATCATATCATATTTTATGTTATTTTTTTAAGAAACACATTAGATAGTTGTATTTTGGTAGGACTAAAGAAATATTTGAAGTACAAGTAAATTATATGTTTGTATGAATACTTTACCGGAAAAACCCGAGGTTGAAAACTCGAATTTTATTAATTTGGTTTGATTTATAAATTTAAAAATCCGACACAATTGGTTTGATTTGATATTTGAAAAACCCGAACCAACTTGGCCATGTACACCCTTATCATGTATGTATGGTATGAACTTGATAAACAACTTATAACTTTCTATGTTTGAATTTACGCTCAAAATTTAGAAGTTTGAATCTTCATCTGTATCATTTTTGTGTTTTTTTTTACTGGACTCTAAATTTAAGACTCTAATTAAAAGTGTGCATAGTGTATGAAAAATTATCCTTCAAGTCTTATCCTATAGCTAACATGATTTATAATAATCCATTGCCAACAAGCCATTAATTAGAATTAATAGCCATTTTTTACTATTAGATAAAGAAGTTATACATGGTTAACATTTTTTTTTTCATTTATAGTGAACTATATACTTTAAATTTTGAATCGACTTTTTCTTTAAAATACATATATGGTATGAACTTGATAAGCAACTTATAACGTCGATGTATTTTAGGACCAACGAGAATTGTTGAGGCAAGAACTTGCGAGTCGCAGAGCCATCGTTTCAAGGGACCATGTGTTGGGTATGTAGCAAGAGTTCATGGGAAATGGAAGAAAGATGAAAAGAGAGGAACTTGGAAAGTTGGGAACTTGAAAAGTTGGGAACTTAAAAAGTTCTCTTATGCTTTAGTGAAAAGGCATTTCTCCCTCATCGGTGGTGGAAAGAAAAATAGAAGAGTTTAAATATAGAAACACTCCTATTAATTGTTAAAAGGGTTGGAAAGAGGGACCCCCTCGCGCCGTCATCGTCGTCGCTCGCTCGACTTTGGCTTTGGCTTTGGAAAATGATCAATCTAGAGAATTGATCGACCCGACTCAGATCCGCACGCGACCTATTTTATTTAAATTCTTTCCCGTTTTATTTGAATTTTCCGCCGTTGGAAGTGACTGTTCTGAAAGGTTGGAACTTTCAGGAACAACCATGACCGTTTGAAAGGTTGCAAACTTTAATGAATGGTTGTGTGTATTTTCAAAGGGTTGCAATCTTTCGGAACCAGTTCCTCTTGCCTATAAATACATTGATTCTTCAGATTTTTTCATTACGAATTTTTCTGATTTCTTCTTATTTTTCTGCACAAGGTTTCTTCGTGTACTTTACTGCTGTTGAGTGGTTCGCTGACACCAGAGTTTTGGGTATCAATACACTGGTGATTGGGATCATTCTATCCTGGGAGGACATATTCCAAATCAAACAACGGATACTAGATGGGAATAATTTTCTTAAGGGGACACTGTGCATTCAGCGGGCTTGATCTTTTTTCGTTCTGTCTTTTTCCAGATTCTGGTATGTTTTATAGATATTAGTTGTTCTGAATTAATTTATGTTCTTCTGTTCTTACTGGTTCATTAAAACTTTGGTTACTTCGTGTTTCTGCAAAGTTTATTGGAATCAGTAATTCTGTTTTAAACACAGATTGACAACAATCTTAAGGAAATTATTATTTTATTTTTAATCTGTGTTTCGGGTGGAGATAAAAACCTTCGTGATTTTATACTCCTTCAAGTCTGCAATTTTAAGTTATTGCTTACTAAGTCTGTATCGATTTTTGTTTATCAGAAATGGCAAACAATAATTTTATAGTGGCTGTTGCTGCACCAATCCGAACTGTTGTACCACCAGCAGAGAAACCGGAAAAATTCTCTGGTGTGAATTTCAAAGGATGACAGCAACGAGTATTTTTCTGGCTTACCACTCTTGGTCTGCAGAAATTTACCAATGAAGAAACTCTAGTGCCTGCTACTGAAATGCCAGACATAGAAAAATTCATGATTATGGAAACATGCAGACTTCCAATGTAAGGGCTACATTCTGAGTGCTTTAGAGGATGACTTATATAATGTCTATAGTGCAATGACAACTTCAAAAGAATTGTGGGATGCACTTGAGAAGAAATATAAGACAGAAGATGCATGCTTGAAAAAGTTTGTGGTCGCAAAATTTTTAGACTATAAAATGGTAGATAGTAAAACTGTTGGATCACAAGTGCAGGAACTTCAACTTATTTTCCATGATCCGATTGCTGAAGATATGGTAGTAAATGAAACTTTTCAAGTGGATGTAATGATCGAGAAGTTACCTCCTTCGTGGACCGACTTCAAGAATTATCTAAAGTACAAACATAAGGAAATGAAGCTTGAAGATCTTGTGATTCGACTCAAGATTGAGGAAGATAACAAGACCGCCGAAAAGAAGTCTCGTAAGAATTCGACAATAATTGAAGTTAATATTGTTGAAGAAGCTCCTACTAAATGCAAGAAGAGAATGAAGTCCAACATACATAAGTCAGAACAGGCCAAGAAGAAATTCAAGGGCAACTGTTACAACTGTGGTAAAGCTGGTCACAAGTCTTTCGGTTGTCGTGCTCCAAGAAAGAACAAAGAAAAAGACAAAGGCAAAAGTCAAGCAAACATCGTGGAAGAGATGGAAGATGCAGATGACCTCTGTGCAATAATCTCGGAGCGCAACTTAGTTGGAAATCCCAAGGAGTGGTTTCTCGACTCAGGTGCCATTCAACATATTTGCTCTGCGAAAGAAGCCTTTGCAACGTACACTCCTGCTGAGTTCGATGAAGATTTGTTCATGGGGAACACAACAACAACAAGGATTGCAGGAACTGGGAAAATAATGTTGAAAATGACATCCGGCAAGGTGTTGACTCTAAACAACGTTCTGCACGTTTCTACTATTAGGAAGAATTTAGTTTCTGCTGCACTGCTCGTTAAAAATGGGTTTAAGTGTGTCCTAGTTAGTGACAAAGCTGTAATAAGGAAGAATGAGATGTTCTTAAGAAAGGGTTACCTCACTGAGGGCCTCTTCAAACTGAATGTAATGGTTGTTGACGGTATTAATAAGAATTCTGCTTCTGTTTACTTATTGGATTCAAATGATTTACGACATGCCCGTTTGGCACATGTAAATTATAAAGCCTTGCGAAAATTAGTTACTTTAGAAGTATTGCCTGATTTTAAATGCGATAAATCGAAATGCGAAATTTGTGTGGAAAGTAAGTTTGTTAAACATCCTTATAAGTCTGTTGAAAGAAATTCAAAACCTTTAGACTTAATTCACACAGATATATGCGATATGTAGTCGACACCATCTCGTGGTGGGAATAAGTATTTTATAACTTTTATTGACGATTGCACTCGATTTTGTTATGTATATTTGCTTAATAGTAAGGATGAAACAATTGATGCATTTAAGCAATACAAAAATGAACTGGAGAATCAATTGAATCTAAAGATAAAAATGATTCGGAGTGATATGGGTGGAGAATACGAATCTCCTTTTGCAGAGATATGTTTGAAATATGGTATTATTCATCAAACTACTGCACCTTGTACCCCACAATCAAATGGTTTGGCGAAACAGAAGAACAGAACATTAAAGGAAATGATGAATGCCTTGATAATCAATTCTGGTTCACCGCGAAACCTTTGGGGGGAAACCATCCTTACGGCTAATAAGATGCTTAATAGGATACCCCGTAGCAAAACATAATCAATTCCATATGAGTTGTGGAAATGAAGGAAACCCAACTTGAAATATTTCAAAGTATAGGGGTGTCTTGCAAAGGTAGAGGTTCCTTTACCCAAGAGGATGAAAATTGGACCCAAATTAGTGGATTATGTATTTATTGGATATGCTGTGAATAGTAAGGCCTGCCAGTTTTTTGTTCACAAATATGATAATCCTGAAATTCATGTGAATACGGTAATTGAGTCAGATAACGCTGAGTTCTTTGAACACATTTATCCGTATAAAACTGAATGTGAGTCGACAAGTGAAAAATCTAAACGACCACGGGAAGAATCAAAGGAAAATGCACAACCTAATGAGGATCCTAGGCGTAGTACTCACCAACGGAAATCCACTTCTTTTGGACCAAATTTTGTGGCATTCTTGCTTGAAAATGAGCCTCAAACATTTAAGGCAGCTATGTCTTCATTTGAGTCAATCTATTGAAAAGAAGCAGTCAATAGTGAGATCGAATCAATTTTAAGTAATCATACTTGGAAATTGGCGGATCTTCCTCCAGGAAATAAACCTTTAGGATCAAAGTGGATTTTTAAAATGAAAATGAAAGCCGGTGGGACTATTGACAAATATAAGGCTAGACTTGTAGTCAAAGGATACAGACAAAAGGAAGGTCTGGACTACTTTGATACATACTCTTCAGTAACAAGGATAACATCAATTAGGATGTTAATAGCACTAGCGGCAGTGCATGATCTTAAAATCCACCGAATGGATGTAAAGACAGCCTTCTTAAATGGAGAATTGGAGGAACAAATTTACATGGAACAACCTGAAGGATTTGTGGTTCCTGGTAAAGAAGAGAAAGTGTGCAGACTTGTGAAGTCCTTTTATGAGCTCAAGCAAGCACCCAAACAATGACATGCTAAATTTGACCAAACAATGTTGGCAAATGGATTCAAAATTAATGAATGTGATAAGTGTGTTTACATTAAAATTGTTTCGAATCATGAAGTCATTACTTGTCTATATGTTGATGACATATTAATAATGAGTAAAGATATTGACGATATAAATGCTACTAAGCGCATGTTGTCCAACAAGTTCGATATGAAGGACTTAGAAGTTGCTGATTTGATCCTAGGGATCGGGATTCTCAAGACTCCTCAGGGACTAGCATTATCTCAATCTCATTATATTGAAAGAGTATTGGATAAGTTCAAGTACTTGAATTTTAATGTTGTCAAAACTCCAATTGATTTAAGCTTTACATTTCAAAAAAATGTAGGTGAAAATGACTCTCAATTGGAATATGCCAGAGTGTTTGGAAGTTTGATGTATATTATGAATTGTACGCGACCAGATATAACATGTGCCATTAGCAAACTGATTCGGTTCACTAGTAATCCGAATCAAACTCACCGGATGGCAATGAAACGTATGTTGGGGTATTTGAAACATACACAACACTATGCTTTGAATTATAATAAATATCCTATCGTGATTGAAGGATATAGTGATGCAAATTGGATCACCGGGTCAAATGAAGTAAAATCCACAAGTGGTTATGTGTTTACACTTGTTGGATGAGCAGTCTCTTGAAAATCGTCCAAACAGACATGTATCGCTCGCTCCACAATGGAATCTGAATTTATTGCGTTAGTTAAGGTTGGTGAAAAATTTGAATGGCTCCGAAATTTCCTAGAGGATATTCCATTCTAGCCCAAACCTGTGGGACCTATTTGCATACATTGCGAAAGTCAAACAACAATAGGTAGGGCAGGGCATCATGTACAACGGAAAGTCTCGTCATATACGACGGAGACATAACACCGTAAGACAACTGCTCTCTAGTGGAATTATCACAATTGACTATGTGAAGTCAAGCGATAATGTGTCAGATCCACTAATGAAAGGCCTAGTGAGAGAGGCAGTTGAAATATCATATAAGGGAATGGGTTTACGACTTAGGACAAGTCAGCATGACGGTAACTCTATCTAGCAGACTGGAGATCCTAAGAACTAGATTCAAGGAGAAAAATAAAGTTGTGACTGACGGTTCGACATTGTCAATCAACTCAATCCATTCTCATGATGAAGACAATGTTTAGGAACAATGTTAAGACTTTAAGGCGTGTTAATGAGTTAATAAATCTTAAAGTTTTTAATGATTTGCTAAGTTTGGCAGATTTGACCAAATAGTGTATCTACGAGATGACACGATTAGAAATCAGCTATGTGAGTGTGAAGTGTAAGCCGCTTCAAAGAGAATTTTATGTCAAAATCCTATTCTCTATACACTCATGAAACCATGAGGTGTTCATGGCTGAAACGAACACAACCGTAAGAACCATAAACGGTAAAGGGTTAATTGTGTGACATATGGTTGTCTAGGTATACACCAAAGCTCGACGGTTCAAAGATATCGCATCTACCGATTGACCGAGTATATCCGACATATGTTCACTACGGAAAGTCCAAGGGGAAACCTACTTATCCAGATGCAATTGATCCTTACTTGTAAAGTACACACTCGTCCGTGCATTCCTTATGTGATAACCATTCCCCATTCATGTGGGGTATTGTTGGGTATGTAGTAAGAGTTAATGGGAAATGGAGGGAAGATGAAAAGCGAGGAACTTGGAAAGTTGGGAACTTGAAAAGTCCTCTTATGCTTTAGTGAAAAAAGGCATTTCTCCCTCATTGGTGGTGGAAAGAAAAATATAACAGTTTAAATATAGAAAAACTTCTATTAATTGTTAAAAGGGTTGGAAAGAGGGACCCTCCTCGAGCGGTCGTCGTCGTCGCTCGACTTCGACTTTGGCTTTGGCTTTGGAAAATGATCGATCGAGAGATTATTTTTGGACAAAGTTTGTTTTAATTATTTAGTTAATTATTTATTTAATTAATTAAATTAAATTAAAAGGCCAAAACGTTTTAATTAATTAGTTAATTAACCGAAGCATTTCGATTATTCAGTTAATTGACCGACTCGACTCGGATCCGCCCGCGACCCATTTTATTTAAATTCTTTCCCGTTTTATTTGAATTTCCCGCCGTTGGAAGTGACTGTTCTGAAAGGTTGCAACTTTCAGGAACAACCATGACCGTTTGAAAGGTTGCAAACTTTCATGAATGGTCGTGTGGATTCTGAAAGGGTTGCAACCTTTCGGAACCAGTTCCTCTTGCCTATAAATACATTTATTCTTCAGATTTTTTCCTTACAAATTTTTTTGATTTCTTCCTCTTCTTTTGAACAAAGTTTCTTCGTGTACTTTACTGCTGTTGAGTGGTTCGCTGACACTAGAGTTTTGGGTATCAATACACTGGTGATTGAGATCATTCTATCCTGGGAGGACATATTCCAAATCAAACCTCAGATACTAGAGGGGAATAATTTTCTTAAGGGGACACTGTGCATTCAATGGGCTTGATCTTTTTCCGTTCTGTCTTTTTCCAGATTCTGGTATGTTTTACAGATTTTAGTTGTTCTGAATTAATTTATGTTCTTCTGTTCTTACTGGTTCATTAAAACTTTGGTTACTTCGTGTTTCTGCAAAGTTTATTGGAATCAGTAATTCTGTTTTAAACACAGATTGGCAACACCATGGCGAGAAGAATTGTGCCTCGGTCTGTGAGACCGAAGGATTTTCCAGTGGTGATTGTCATGGACTCCGTGGCCATTTCTTTTGCACTAGGCCATGCTAATTAAGAGTATATTATTCATAATGTGTTAGAAAAAGTTTGAGAGAAAGTACTTATGAATAAAACACACTATGATTGTTCAAAGATTTATAATGCTAGTTTTGTTTGCAAAAGTAGTCATGATCTTTGAATTATATGCAATTATAGTGCACTAGACTCGTAATTCATGTGGTGTGATTCTTGTTTTGTGCAACATTATGAATAAAATTTGTCTTTA
The DNA here is from genome assembly GCA_029582685.1 of Solanum piurae. Lineage (NCBI taxonomy): Eukaryota > Viridiplantae > Streptophyta > Magnoliopsida > Solanales > Solanaceae > Solanum > Solanum piurae. The sequence goes on from JAJOOO010005839.1 coordinate 11,124, forward strand.
GGTCACTAATTTTTGTGTGTAGTGTCAAGTGTGTATAAATTAGTGATGATAGTAAAAAAAGAGTTGATAATATTGAAGGTAAAGGGGTGTTTAGAATACAATTAAATAATAAAAGTGTGCTCTCTCTAATAGCTTAAGTCGCATTTAGATGAGATAGTCATACATTTTAACATGGTATCAGACAAGGTAGAGGTCCTGCAATCGAATCTCACCGCCACCCATATCGATGAAATTTCATGAGTTTCTTACATTTCATAACTTACTTCTTGTTTGGTGTATGATGAAGTACCCGGTTCTTCGACATTATATATAGATGATCGTTAAAATAATATATAAATTTATCCTTTAACTTAGTTTCATCTGATATCTATATCCTTCAATTTTGGGTTGTCCACTAGTAGGCACTCCGGTTGTATAAAATTGAACAAGTAGACACACGTATTCTACGTGGTATAGTACATATATAGGATGCCATGCATGTTGGATACAAATTGTCATGTAGGATGTCACGTAAGACAGATGTGTTTATTTGTTCAATTTTATACACGTTTAAGTGTTTAGTTAGCTTGTGCACATTCAAAATTAGAAGACATAGATGCCAGTTCATAAGATCTAGACAAAGTTATTAAATGACACATTTATATATTATGTCTCAGACAATTCTTGTTACAAAAATAATATGAAGAGAGAATAGGGGTGTGGGAGAGAGGAAGAAATGATTGGAATTCATATATTCACAATCTTGTCATTTCCCACTCAAGGGCGGCTCAATATAATTTGAGGCCCAAAGCGAAATTTTAATTAGAGGCCTAAAATTTAAATAAATTTTATTTGTATTTATTTATTTTTCTAAATTTTTAGATGTAAATTATTCCTTAATATCTTTTTTATAAATGATTTTTCAATTTTTTTTAATTATTATTTTTAAGCAAGACTTTATCAATTCAACATTGAAAAACATCATTTTATTGAGACAATTATTATATGAATCAATAATATAGTTCTATAAGTAATAAGTTGATAAATTTTAAATAAAGATAAGAGTTAGAATTATAGAATCTGATTAAAAAAGTTGATAACTTGGTATACCTTACTTTAATATGAAAAGTTACGAAGTAATAAAAGAATATTTGTAATATACTTTGTTTAACACTTTTCGGCTATTAATTCATATTTTTGACAGAATATTACTCTTAACTATCAAAGATTTGAAGAAATAAAGTGTAGAAGGAGTTAAAAAGGATAAATAATGTGAGTGTTGGAGAATAAAATAATATATAAATATATATATATATATACACTTTTTATTATAAATAATTAATTTTTTTCATGAAAAAAATTAAACATGGTTTTTTTTTTTATAGAAATTTGAGGCCCCAAATATTGGGGGCCTAAGACATTTGGCCTAAAAATTCATAGGCAAGAGCCGGCCCTGTAATCCCACTTCATTAATTATCTGTCATACTTTCACGTAAGGTATGTTTCATGTGAAGGAAAATGCTTTTTTTAGAAAACTTTACAATAGTTTTTTTTTATATATATACTACTTAGCATATGTACTGTGATGCACGGATAATAATAAAATATTATTTTAAATTATTTTAAATTGTAATATCTTATTCAAGTATGTTAAACCATATTATTTTATAAAAGTTCAATTATTATTGTTACTCCAAAATTTGTATTTCCACCCTCTCATAGTCATACATATGTTTTTGTACCTTTTTTCTATTAAATATTTTAACTACTTTTCACTAGTTTGACTATGACTAAGAAAAATTGTGTTCCATATCATAAATAATTTGAGTTTTCTTCTCTTTTTTTTTCTTTCTATGTTTAAATTTAAGTTATGTAGCTTTTTATATTTTAATGCTCATTGAATTCATTATTTATTGAGAGTTTAGTTAAATGGTATACACACCGTGTGAAATGGAAGAAAGACCATTTTCAGCGTCCGCGAGTTGTCTGACGCATGAGGGGTGGAAGTGTGTACATGGTCGGGTGTTGGAGGTGGGTGGAGTTTTGCTTGTTTACCCTTGATCTTACTATAAAAGTTATTTTTAAAATAAAATATTATTAGTTGGAATACTTATTGATAGGCAATATATATTGTTTGGTCAATATATATATATAATGACTAAAGTATACACAATATAGTAGTTGTGCATATTATATGTATTTGGTATAAGTATACAAACTTATATATTTTGTATATATTGTAAACTAGATTACCCAAAGATAGTCAATTGCAATTTTCTGGATCATTTGCACAAATGTCCCCATTTTGGGGTGATCTAATTTTTCCCTCAAAAACGAGGATCTTAAATTATTGCCCTTCAGCACTTTAAGTAAAAAATAATAATTGATTGAAGATACTCATGACTTACTCGATTTAAGTTTATATTTTTGTATCAATATACCACAAGTTATGTTACAAAGGCATAACAAGTTATGTCGTACGGCATAACTTAATTCCTATAGAATTTATGCTAAGTGAATTATGTCTAGAAACACTACACAACTTATGCCGCATAACCTAATTCTTACCGAACTTAATTATGTTGAGTAAGGCAAAAATTCTATAAGCTTATGGTGAGTGAATTAGGTCATACATAAGAATATTTTGATCCACAAATTTTAGTTGAATGAGCATCAGAGACAAAAATTAAAGACCATCATATTTGAGGGCAAAAATTAAAAACCACCTAACACAAAAACAATTCGTGAAAAAATATGTGTTTTACGTACCCTATAAAATAGGTAACTTCCTATAGCGCAGGAGTAGGATTGCACTCTAGAGTAACTCTTCCGCCCGTATATTGTCTTCCTAATCTGGATTAATTGTGCCGTACATAGAATTAAAGTCTAATATGGGCTGATTGTTGGGCTAACCTTATTTTTTTTTGTGGCCCATATCTTATTATTTCAAGGCCCAATCCTCCTCATCAATGTAGGGGTGTACAAAACCGAACCGAAAATCGAACCAAATCGCAAACCGAGAAAAAACCCGATTAGTGGTTAGTTTAATTTGGTTTGGTATTAAAAAAAAACCCGACTATATTTGGGTTGGTTTGGTTTTAACTTAAAAAAAACCAACCCTAGACCAAACCAACCCGACATTATATATATAATTTTAAAATTTTATTTTATACATAAAAATATTTACTTTGATATAATTTTTAAATATTTCTTATACTTTTTCATAGTTTTTATCTTTTAATATATTATTTCAAGTTTGAAACTTAGAATTATGAATGGTTCAATAAAGATTATAGTCCACAGATGTTGATAATTATAATAAACCTTAAATCAAAATCAAATTAATACTAATGCAAAAAAAAAATCAATTCAACACTAAGAATGACAATAATATTGAATATTTGTTCTTTGGTTTTACATTGGTTTAGACAATCCAAATACATAATCTAATTTTAATTTCCTTTAATATTTAGTCATGTAACTAATACTTATTAAACTTATTTTAGCATGATTTAGTACTTTTAAATTATGATCATTTTCATTATGACTTGTTAATTTGCAATATTTATTTTACGCGATTTCA
>JAJOOO010005840.1:0-17064 GCA_029582685.1 Solanum piurae
AATTTGATTAATTTTTGAAAATCTATTCACCAGACCGGTTTGTGGGTGAATTTTCACTTCAACTCACAAAGCTTTAAATATTTTCCTAGTAAAAAGCATGTCAACTCAAGTACACAACTTCAATTTTTTCAAAAAGCTTTATTTTTTCGAGTTTCAACTAAATCTAGCTTATGCATTTGCTTAAAAGAGAACCAAAATTGAAGAGAGCACAGAAAAAGGAATTTCAACAACAATTCTCATATATAAACCAGAGGCTCTACTTTTGTGCTTCCATTACTATCTCTTAATTTCATTATTGAACCGAGGATCTATCGAAAGCCATCTCTTTGGGGATATGTTGTTGAAACCAGAGGCTCTATTTCATAGAATAAGATGATAAATTTCTAATGAAAAATCATAATTTTTCTTCCCAAAAGGCCTTTTTCAAAATTCACTACACATAATCAAGAATGAAAAGATAATAACCCAGACAAGTTGGCCAATAATAGCGCCCTCTAATGTACAGTTTGTTATGACAATAAACATAATTCGTCTGCAGATACTACCGATACTCCACCAGCACGTACAATGGCTTGCCATTCAACTTCTCCTTACCCTGCAACAACAACAAAGTTATCTTAAAGAAGAACACAAGGCAGAAATATGCTTCTTTAGCTTCCCAGGTATAAGAAAATGAGAGAACGAATCATGCATCAGGAGGACGCGACCATAACTTTGGTTTTCCATGTGTAAAAAGATAGGTTTTGGTACTAAAGTTTAACTATTCACCAACTTGCCAAGGAATGTGGAAAGACGGGCAGTTAGTTCGCGAGTAATTCTGATCAAGTCTTTGCCAAGATCTTTCCTTAAAAGCATTTTTGGCAAGAAAATTTATGTTCTAAATTACATAGTCCTGAATATTTCACATTGTAACCTGATAACCAAGCAAGTTAACCATACATTGGTGATCAGAAGAAGAGCATAAGATGCACCTTTAATTCTGGTATTTCAATCACACATGCACATTCAACCACTTCTGCGCCAGCACGCTCTGCGAAAGAACAATTTTATTCAACAAATTGCAAAAAAAAATTGTAAATGCAAGACATAGGGCATTGTTGGATGTGATGATACGAATCCGGAGACTACTTATCATGAGAAGACAAACACATTATATGACATTGAACCATCAAAAGTGCACTTGTGGTTTGGGTTAGTAGACACATACCTATACCAACAGGTTGTGCCAGAACAGCTAGTATTAAAATTTAAAGAGAAAGCAGAGCTGGGGATGTCATAGTGTAGTTATACAGAAGCTTGGGAGAAACTATTATATTATATTATCTAATGTCACATCCTAACATCAAAATCACATATTCCTCAATGCAAATCCCAACTGAAAATACAATCCTAAATTTGATATACAACCAATGCCAAATTTCATAGGAATTTAAACTTATATTTCTACAACAGTTTTGAGACATGCTATGAGATATACCATCAACTATTGCATACTCTATGCCTCTCTTAAGGAATACAGAACAAAAACTGACCACAAAGTTAAACCTAGTGTCCTCCTAGCTATGATGCCATTAATTGATGCAAATTCCAGACCATAGTATAGATGTTACTGTCACCTTGCCCCACCCCGGAATTAAGCAACTGAAGCTCCTTTTAGATCCTATTGAAAATTTCCTAGCAATATCTTGCTCTAGTGCTACAGCATTATTCAATTGCGTATTCCGCAGCATATGTACATGTTGTTCTATTGTGCACATTCATTCGAATTAGTTGAATGCCATTGGAAGTTTCCTGGACTAGAGTTCTATCCACATGAAGAGAATCATAAAAATGTTTACCAAGTAAATTCATAGCTGCAGAAACAGTGCCACCAGTAGCAATCAGATCATCAACCACCAAAGCTCGCTCACCAGCTTCTACTGCTTCAATATGCATCTCAAGACAATCACTTCCATATTCCAAGTCATACTCTTGTTTGAAAACCTTACCTGCAGTCATTTAAAGTCACAGTAACATTGAGAAAGTGAGATGATAATTAGTATTTAGTGGTGTCAATAGAATGCACTCATACTAAACGAACATGATGAGCTCACAGTTTTCAGAAGCATCTTCAGTATATATTTATATATATATATATATATATATATATATGAGAGAGAGAAAGAGGAACAATGGATTATCTACTTCAAGTTAAAATGTGTACTATGTCAAAATTGGAATTCTTCCTCCTTTTACCCCGTAGATGGGACATCATATGAATCAAACATCAGGATTTAAATACTTTCATAGCAGAATTCCAATTCTCAGAAATGTGTCAGAGTAACATCGTTTACAGGGAAGGAAAATCAGATATCAATGTGTTTCCAGAAACTGGTCCTTCTGAGCAGCCATAGTAGACAAAAGGTCAACCTTTATAGTTTCACCCTAATGGACTGATCAATGTGACTAGCACACTTGGCCATCCAACCCAACCAACAAATTTAAGTAAAAAGGGGCACGTGACAAAGAGATGTCATTATTCCAAGAAGGTTGTTGCACGGATGAAAATATACCTGGCAATTTGTTTGGTTTTCTCAAAGGGACAAATTTTGCCCCTATCGCCAAAGCAATTGGTGGACCAAATATAAATCCTCGAGCCTCTATTCCTGGAGATATTGAGGCGATAAAGTTGAGATCGAGTCAGCTAAAAGATGATAAAGAAATAATATTTGCAAGTTACTCACTACAGCAGTATTGATTAAAAATTTATAATAGTATGGGAATACAACATGGAAAAGGGCTACAGCATTAGGCCACTCCAAGATAAACAACATATTAAAAGAAATGCTTCTTATTGAGGAATAGAAGCCCGCAAAGAGAGGACACAACAATAAATCAATAATATGACAAAAGCAATTAAACATATGAACGATAGTCAGAATCCTCTATGCAAGTTGAGAATAAACAACTGATAGACCTTTTAAGATAAGAAGTACAAAAGGTCATAAAGCAGGCATATGACCATTGCTAGTCGTTATCCATCTCCAGATCTGATTTTGTTTTCCCATGTGCTGGATAAAATTAAAGCACATAAGATAACATCAGGACCTTACCAGTAAGACTCTTCAAAAAAACGAGGATCAAGCCACTAAAGAAGCTTTTTTGCATGGAAAGCCCTTACAGTAATTTGAATACTATATCCCTGGTGAGAAGAGAAAACCATCAGGATGATCTCTGTTCTATCGTCTCTAACCCCCTCACAGGATCCTACATACTTCAAACATTACAATAAGCGGTCTGCATACCACTTGCTATTCACAGCTAGTACTTGAATAGATATGAAAAACTTGTATGGCAGAAACTGCAAGAGGGGATGCTCATGTAAGTCATGAGGCTTTTCGTGTCCATAGAACGTTAAGGTAAAGTCTTTGTATACCTTATACCCTCAGATCATTTCCTTGTTTTGTGCCAGCGAAATCACCCATTCACATCCCTAGTCTTTTTGGAAACAACAACCTTTTTTTTATGCAAGATGCTGCTTTAAACTAGCCAACCTGTAATTTTATAATGTATAGATGCATAATTTCGACTTATAGGTACCTACTGCTTTATCTATAATCCATCGCTCATACTTCTTTTCTTCTTTTTCCAAGGCACTATATTGTTCTGAATAGGACACCAGCAGTTTTTACAAATTGCAGTTGCAGTCCACTATTTGTATCCACATGGAACTCCTGCTGACTATAGGCTAACATGTTCGTATCTCTTCAGTCTCTTTTAATCCTCTCTCTCATATGGCCATACACAACCAGAAAAAGAAAAGAAGAATGATGTTTCAAAGAGTCTTAATACATGTGGTGGCAAGAAAAAAACAGCAAATGCAGAAAAATCAAATGCCAGGTTTTGGTCCGACAGAAGAAAATGGCAGGTCACAGGTGGAACCAGAAACAAGCCAGAACAAAGATTTCAAACTTGATGAGTAATCAATAGAAATAAATATCATTGGCCAGACGTAAGATCTTCAGTTTGGACTACCACAACTGAAACATTGACATGGCTTTACCTTATAGCCTGATACACTTAGTGGGATATATAGTGCAGCCAATGGTTGATAAAACACAAAATCACCAGATATTCATAAATTATCAAACATAGTAAGTTTTGTATCTAAAATCAATATATCTAAAGAAAAAGAGAAGGCAAAGAAAGATGGTAGAATGATAGACTACTCCCACATAGTAACAGGATACTATGGTTACTAATTAGGGTGTATGCACAAAAAACACAACAGCTTCATTGATTGATCGACTGCCTACCCCCTTGAATATACTATTTAAATAAAACCATCATGTTTGGTGAATCTCCTCACATTTTGTTCACTAGTCAGCCCTCAGCAACCTATTAACTTGTCCAACAACTCTGATATTACTTTAGAGTCTCGGAATCATTCATCGGATATTTCATAAAAAATCATTTTTTAATACTAGTATAGGACAAGGTAGCCTGGAAACATATGACAACGGAAAGTTATGAACAAGGCGCACACTGCTCATTTCCCACTTTATAATGTTCAAGAAGTCTCTCAAGTCATAGTATAGCTCAAACCAGCCACCATACATCATGCACCAATCACAATGAAAAGGACAAAGAACCTACTCATTGTAGTGGACTCTGTCCTCAATAAACAATTCCATCAAGCAATATATCTAGTCATAATCAATCGCACACAAAAGAGAAAGTGTTATTGCATCATCCATTGAGAGGGAAAAACAATTCAACTAGGAGTGAATATCTCTGTATAAACACAAGGGGTGAAGTAAAAGGAACAGGAAACACCAAAAGCTAATGGGTCCGCGCCCATATTGCACCAACATTATTATCCATTACCAACCACCACCACCACCTAGGCAACCCCTAAACCCAAAATCCAAATGGGACTCCAGCACATACCCCCATTGAACGCTCTGAATGATTGACATTTTGTTCTTCACACAAAGTCATCAATAACATTACCCACTAGCTACCTTTCATAGTTATATAACTCAAACACTCACATGACTTCAATAAAGAAAAGATTAAACAGTAACTCCCACATTGCCCACAAAAGCATTTCAGAGGCCCCCACATCACTGTAAACACCACCACCCTCCACCCCACCCAGTACAATAGCCACATGTAGTAACGGGGAGAGGCGTATTCAAGATTTTGAGATGATGGGTGCACTATTATATAAAAGTTGATCTATGATATAAATTTGATCGGTTCGACATTTTAGGTTTTTACTACTAAAAAGCGTTAAAATTTTAAAATTATAGGTCTAAAATTAATTCTTATATACCAATTATCACTTAGAGAAGTGTTATCCAATTTCAGAAAGAAAAATAAAACAAGATAAATAAAAAATTCAACTTTCTAACCTCGCGGAGAGAGGTGCACCGAGTCATAATCGCATGATACTTGAAGTGTGGGTTCACGCATCTATATTTCAATATTTTTTAAAATTATAACACTACTATATATGATCTCAGGAGGGGACCATGGGTTCACGTGAACCCGGTGACCCCCCCTTAGATACGCTTCTGTTAAACGGGTGGTCAGTTGAACTACCTTTATCAAAAAATTATACTATATATATATAGATCAAAAAGACACAAACAAGATTAACTAATAAAAAAGTAAACTTTGCAAAAGACAACATAAATACATATATCAATACATGCATTACAAGTTCTTGAGTTATATGGGGCCACAAGAAATGCATATAATATATTTATTTTTTAAAGGATGGGGATTTTTTATTTTTTTTTCCTATTTTTATAATCCCATTTTTCTGGTTGTTGGAAGCAGTCTGCAGCTAAGAATGCGGAGTGCTTACCAGCAACAACTGAGATGCTTTTGTCTTTGTACCGTTCCACAAATAAATCAATTGTATCTTTGAAGGCTTTTGGATCCAGTAACAGAGTAGTGATATCTTGAAACATTATCCCTGTATAAATTTCAAAAACCCACAAAAGTTAACAACAAAGATTAAAACTTTACCTAATTTGGGGTCGACCCATTATCCACACTCAGTTAAAGAAAAGGGAAAAGATAGAGAAAACACCTGGTTTGGGGAAATTAGGGACAACACGAATTCTAGACTGTATAGCATGGATACGTGGATCTTGATCTTTGCAAGCTGACATTGCCCTTTTGGATACAAATAAATTCACTGAAGAAAATGAAAAAGCTTTTCTCCTCTGTTTCTAGCTCCGGCAACTGAAGATTTTTGAGTTTTGGCCGAAAACAACAGGGAAAATGAAGTAAAGAGGACAGGGGAGGGGAATGAATAAAGAAGAAGAAGGGTTTTTATAGGAGGTGGCTTTTCAGTTCTTTTGGGGGTTAAAAACAATTGAAATAAAAAAGTTGGGTTTTTTTCCTGTCTTCCTTTTTTTTTAAAAAAAATAATCTATTTCTGCTACTCCTACTTGTTTTTGGATTCGATTAATTCCACGTGTAGAACGTAGAAAAAACACTCTTTTTGAGGATTTTTTTTGTTTGTTTTTGGAATATCTACTTGAGAATGAATGAATTGAAATAAAAAAGTTTGGGTTTTTTTTTTAGATTTATTTTCGCTATTTGTTTTTCAATCACACTAATTCCATGTCTCGAACCGCTAATCGAAAAGTACTTTTTTTAAGGAACTTCTTTTTATTTTTGGAATATCTAGTTAAGGACGAAGAAATTAAAATAAAAAAGTTTGGTTCTTTTTCCTTCTTTTATTTTTTTTAAATCCATTTTTGCTGCCTGTTTTTGGATCCGACTAATTTCATGTTTCGAACCTAGAAAAACATTCCTTTTTAGGATTTTTTTTATTTGTTTTTGGATCACACTAATTTTATGTCTCGAACCGCTAATCGAAAAGTACTCTTTTTAAGGAACTTCTTTTTGTTTTTGGAATATCTAGTTAAGGACGAAGAAATTGAAATAAAAAAGTTGGCACTTTTTCCTTCTTTTTTTTTAAAATCCATTTCCGTTGCCTTTTTTTGGATCCGACTAATTTCACGTTTCGAACCTAGAAAAACACTCTTTCTGAGGATTTGTTTGTTTGTTTGTTTTTGGATCAGACTAATTTCATGTCTCGAACCGCTAATCAAAAAGTACTCTTTTAAGGAACTTCTTTTTATTTTTGGAATATCTAGTTAAGGACAAAGAAATTAAAATAAAAAAGTTGGCTATTTTTTCTTCCTTCTTTATTTTTAATCCATTTTCGCTATTTGTTTTTGGATCCAATTAATTCACGTCTCGCGCTTTTAGTACGCGTGTGGTGAGATGTTCCAATCCCGGTATCTACTGATTTTGTCATTCCTATGATTCAAAGGATTCACCAGCTATACGATAGTTAGCGCATACATCAAGTAAGGGCTCGAACCACTTATAGGAAAACTCTTTCTAAGGATTTTTTTTCCTTTGGAATATCTAATTAAGGATGAAGGAATTAAAATAAAAATGTTGGGTTTTTTTATATTAATTTTCGATACTTGTTTTTAAATTCGATTAATTCCACGTCTCGACTTGTTAATCAAAAAACACTCCTTTTAATGATTTTTCTTATGTTTTTGAGATATCTTATTAAGGAAAGTGGAATATTATTATCTACAGAAATGTTTTTAAGGTAGAAAGTTAGGATCAATAATTTTATGTTAAACTAATTGATGATAATATATAAAATGTATCAAAAACTTTAATATTATACTAGACTACTTTTTATTTATTTTTAAGTAATATTCAAACTCATGATATTGAGATTTTATTAATAATAATATAATGACAATTGAAGTGTCCCAATTGAAGACTTTGACACCACAATAATGATGATATTATTTGATTAGTTTGCAAATTAATTTAAGTAAACGAGTATAAGTTCTAATTTAATAAAAAAAAATCTTTGTTTCAGAGTAGAATTTCAATTATCATTCAATTTGTGTTGAAATTTGATTTTGAAGTCCCATTTCAAAATAATAATTTAGTGGAGATTTGACGAAAACCTATGAATTGACTTCGCATATTTCTTAAAAATATAATAAATAAAATAATAATTATATTATATTATATTAAGTTATTACAAGCCATCTTTCACTCATTAGAGAATCAATTAAAAATAATTAGGACTTAATAATAAAGATAAAATTAATAGGTATAAAGTGATATAATTGTCTATTATTTTTTGAAACTAAACAAGTAAAATTGGACGGAGGGAATAATAAATATACTTATTAACTTGTGCATTCATGAAGTTATTTGTGAAGAAATAGTAAATATTCTGCATATACGGAAAAAACTTTTCATATCGATCGTTTGGATATATTTTGATTATTATAGCAAAATATTGTTATAATGTAATATGAATATTTTATTTCAATTTTTTGAGTTTTGAATATAGAATCATTTTTATTAAAGGGCACTTAATTTTTAATGTAGAATTCTACTGTGCGGATTCAAATTTAATAATGTGGAAACCAAAAAAAGTAGTTACTCTTCAAGCAAGGGTGAGAACATTTTCTAATGTATTTTAAAGAAATAATTGTATCCCACTTCCAATCCCATACTTAAATCTTATAAATTGAAAACAATTAGTCCCCTTCAGCAATAGATTAGATAATAATAATAATTCAATTTATATGCCAACTATCATTTTGGCACTCACAAGAACAGTCGCCTAAATTTTAGGTTCACACTTAGGATATCTAAAATAATTGATGAATAATCATTGCACAAACTTGTAGTGGTAATACTATTTAATTTGTTTAAGAAAATTTATAAATGTGAAATTAAGATGAAAGTACAAAAGCATCAATAAATTATTGGTATCACAAAAAAATTAGAAGGATAAACATAAAACTTAAGCAAATACTAGATATCAACATTGACAATTATTTTAGATGATGATGTGAGGAATTTAAAAAATAAAATAAAATTGGTTAATGTTTTGTGGTTTTTTAATGTTATCATTATCCTTTTCTTTTTAGATACAATATGCATAAAGAACCAAGAGGGATCTAATTTTGTGACATTAGATTTTGAAAGATCTTTAATCTTTGTATGTTATTGTCAAAACTACTTTTGTATGTCAATTTGCTCTACAAATTTTATAACTTTCTTTGTTAGAACATTATCATGATATTATTTACACTTGTAAACGAGAGGGAAATTAATATATAAATTAGTTTGGGTTATCCATTGTTATAATGATATGTATGTGACGTAGATGATGGGTCAAAGAGGAGGACTTGCAAGCTTTTAGTTTGGACAGTTTTTAAAGAAGGGATGCACATGTTATTTTATGTGAATTTTGTATCATTCGTTGACATGTGAAGAACTTTATTAGACAAAATATAAGTTCATATAGTATACAGACTTTTAGATTCGATGATGGTGTAGCGCAAGAGACAAATTTAAAGGTCTGTTTAGCTAAAATAGACAATACACATCATGGGGTATAACAATTAAATCTGATATCAAGTCGGACTCTCTCAGAAACACTTATAGATTAAACCTCAGTGAAAACGATGAGTCCTTAAAAAATGATATATTTGACGATGAAGAACGAGCCAATGGAGATTTCTAGGCGAAAAGTCCAGATGACATCTTAAGAGAAATCCAATTTTTTTTATTATAATAAATACAAGTTCAGATAGTATACACGCTTTTTTTAATGAGTAGATTTAAAATTTTCTTTTCTCCTTTGGTTATCCAAAAAGTCGGTAGTAGAAACATTTGAAAAGACAAGAATTTGGCTAAGTTCAAATCCCATGATGTTCACTAAAAGATTTGTTAATATATATCATAATAATTACTTGCATAGACTTTAAAGATAAAAATAACCAGTAATAATAAGCCACTTGATTAGTTCCTAAATTCCCATGATGTCCTCCTACAAATAATTTATCACAACAATAATAAAAAAGAATTAATAAAATTTGATTTATTAATATATTTGATACGAGTATTTGAGTTGCAACCTTATAGTATGTAAATCTAAGGTGGATAATTTAGGTGCGATTACGATCCCTCACACAAATAGAAAAGAGTTAAAAATATCTTTTAATTTATGATTTGTATCACTCGATAACCTTAATGTTTTGTCTCAAATATATTTCTGAATAATTCAAAAAGTTTAAATATACCCACATACTAACGATAAAAGCATGTTTAAGTATAATTGTTTAATAACTTAGGGGTAGTGATTGCAATTAGAGAAATTCACTTAAAAATAAATTAAAATAAGAAAAGAGGACTGCACCATAACGTGCCTGTCTCTTTCTCCATACACCATAAGTAGCTTTCAAATCTTTATAACTATATTCCGTGCACATGTTTTATTTTACAGCTTTTTTTTCCTTGTCAAAAATAAAATAAATTAATCCTACTTATGTATACAAATAAATAAAATTAATATATGTTCTAATGAAAAAATTTAAGTAACTTCATCTTTAATCAAAAGTTTTGAAGCATGGAATCGCTTTTGTTAGAGAGCATTTTATTCATAACATGGGACTTCCCGACGTAAATTTGAATTTAGTCAGCTTCAATGTGGATACCGAATGCCGAATCTACCTAACATTTTATATGTAACTCTAATTAAGTGTATGATGCCTAACTCTTTTTACTTGCATAGTTGCATGGGCCTTTCAATTTGCCAAATCTATTGCAAATATTTAATTATTATAATTAAGGAAAAATTACACTTAAAAGGAAAGAATTGCTAATGCTTTAGTTTGGTTTTAAATAATAGCACCCATTTTATGGAAAGATTTAAAACATTTCTGACCCCTCATTAATTTCTTGTTTTCTTCTTGTTGTTAGTGATTATGATTCCAACTTTGCAACTTGTTGCTAAAGTACTTGTGATATCCTGCCTAACTTTTAAATTTGTAATATTAATCAGATTAATTAGAGCCGTTAAAGTATTATACATTTCCAAAAAACAATTTAATTCTTGATTAGGAATTAAGTGTGCACACACGAATTTAACCATTTCTAGATATGATCATCAATTTGAATTCATAAAATACGTGTATGTAATGTTAACTTTTTACCAAGTTTTAATTAATTTACTTCATAAAAGTTACGACTTACGTGTATGTAACGTGATTGTATAAATATCAGTTATACTGACCGTGCACCAAACTTAATCCTAAACTTATTTTTGTAAGATATGTTATATTAAAAGAAAGATTCCCATTGATCTTCTGTTCAAAATAAGAGGGCTATCCTTTACTACTATAATTGTAGAGAACTCAGTATATATATATATATATATATATACACGTGGTGATTTACATACAAAATGTGTGTGGAACACTTATTAAAATCTTGTTTTATTCTTCATAAAGTTGTATGATTTGTTTATCAAATGGATTGGTCGTTAATTTTTGCCCTATAACAATCAAATTTATGCATAGTAAGACATAAGTTCTTTAAAAATTGAAGTCACATCATGACATTATAACTTGTTACTTGTAAGAATATAATTATAATACAAAAATATAAACTTATTTGTACGAAAAAATATTTATTATAAAAGACAAAAATTAAAGACCAATACATACAAGATAGGAACAAAAGTGCAAATAACCCTGTATTTTCTCCTTGAAGCTGTTGGGTTAGGCTTGACAAGGGAAATTGAGGAGTTTGGCACAAAAAATGACACTTTTTGAACCATAAACACCAAATGGACACTCTCTAAAAACACACATCATAACGTACAGTTCACCAAATGTATTACTGTCCATTTTGGTGTGTGTTTTTAGAGAGTACGCATTTGGTATTTAGGGTTAAAAAGTGTCCATTTTGATGTCGGGCTTAAGGGAATTGACATGAGATATTGACAAATAATTGCAGGAATGAATAAGATCGATATTTTCATAGTTAACTAAAGGTCTCAAATTTAAACCTTGAGGTAAGAAAATTTTGAAAAGGTTAAATAAAAAGAAAGAAAGATTCTGATATAATTTAGGACCATAACTAATCAATTCTAATTGAAATATCCTAACTGTTTTTATTTGACCTTAACTTTACCCCCATCCTATTTGATAGAGATAGAACGTTTGTTTGTACGTCACCTCAAGCCAAAACTAGGCTAATTCATTTCGACAGTAAAAAATCTTTAGAAAGCTACTTAAAAACCAACACTTCCAAAGGCAAAAAAAAAAGGGATGCTAGCTGTATATTGTTTATGTTTTCTTTCTTTTTTACCATAATTATAATCTCAATATAATTGATAACTAGAGCCACACTTTAATATCTAAGAGGCATTACATAGTATTTAATAGGATTAATGTGATGTGAGAGTTTGATGAAAATATAAATGAGTTTTCGAATCTTATTTCAGTTCAATGTGATTGAATTACTTTATTGAAAGATCACTTAATCGTGTCGATATGCTATTGGTGGAGAAAAGTTAGATTAATACTTTCAATCGCAATCAATGTCTAACAAACTTGGAAGAATTATAGACAATCATGTCACCAAATTGAAACTAACTAAAAAAAAAAAAACTCAACTAGTGTGAACGAGTAAAGGAAAAAAATCAAATGGCGACAAATTAAATAGAATAGTGTAGGATTGGAATTATATTAATTTACCACCAAAAATAGAAGATAAAAGCAAAAATTAAGAAAGGGAAGTAATGTGTGAAGTAGAGGTGGATTTAGAGTTTTGGATCATGAATTGAACTTTGGATCTTATTTTAAAAGTTATGGATTTCGAATTAAATATTGAATTTAGTACGATAGATTTTTGGATATATTCAAAAATCTAGAATTTTTATGTCTTATATTCAGCTTTATTCATATCTTATGAGTCTAATAAGAAATCATACCGTATGGGAGGAGACACACTGACCTCAATCTTTATTAATAGTAGAAAGTTATTCAACAAACTATTAAATGAAGTGAGATTGTTAATTATTATGATCTGTCTTAAAGACTCAAAAGTCAAAATTAAAATTTTGAAATACCCAAACTAATAAATTCAAAATCGAACCTAAAATATTCAATCCAAACATTATTTGAATTGAATTTAGATTACAATTACTTTAACTTGTAAATAAAAAAAATTTAAACCAAAATTTTCATATTCAATTCGAACGGCCCAAACACCCCCCTCTAGTCAGAAGTGATAAAATAGAAGTGGCCGTTGGCTAGTAAACATTGTCAATCTTCGAGTAAAATTAACTCTCATTCTCCTTCTTTTTTTAATATAAATTTCAAAATTATAAATCATAATTTTAACATTTTTTAAATATTAACATAGAAAATATCTTGGATATAGCTCCTTGGATGATTCATATCTCGAGATTGAGATAAGATATCAATGACCACATTAAACTATTCATATGATTAAGACTCTTCATAACCTAAATACATTTTACATGAAAAGTCAGTACAAATATAACCTACATCTTGAGACATGACTACAAACTATTGAATATTCACGCGTGATCAAGACTCCTTACATTCTAGACACAACAACACACAGAATTATCATATGGTTGGCCATTTGATTTAACCAAATTTGACAGGTTAATTATTTATGAGTTTTGTAGAACAATATATTTTGGACACATAAATATCCATATATAATAGGGCTACCAAACCCTAGGTGTACAAGCCATTCTTATTTGTCTTTTAGTAGATAGCTAGTTTACACTAATAACTAGGGGACAAACAAATCTTTGATGTAAGATAACTACTTAGATTTTCTTTGTCCCCATCCATTTTTGTACTCCTCTCACCTGTCATCAATTGTCCTTAGCCCATAGGGACCTTCAATTCAATAGTGAAAAATTCACAGTCACCTTTTACTCCTAGTAATGGAAAGAAGAAAAAAAAAGTCATCGAGTTTCAAATTTCACGATCATCATGAATTCGAAACGTCATGACAAATGATAATGAGTGTTTTCATCAATTATATAGGTGAAAAGTAGCTAACGCACAATGTTACTACCTTCTAATTATATTGTAGATCCTTTCTTAGAGTGATTGATTTTGGGAATGAATGGATTTTCTTGAATCTCTGTATATCATATATGTGTTATATGGTTATCGTCAACTCATGTCGTGAGATGTTTGAATAGAAATATTTGAACTCTCAAGATCAAAATAGATGGGTAAGGGTTGGTCCATGAACTACGTAGGAAAGGAGATAAAAAGACCGGCCCAAGAAATTTAAACCGGTGCGAAGTAGCACTGTATACATTTATTCTAGCTAATATACGTAGATTATACAATGTTATGCACATATTATATAGACATTATACGTATGTTATACATCTGTGATCTGTTAGCTTTTAGTTTAGATGAACTGGTGGGAAGCTATTTAGGTTAACACTTTTATTTAATTAATTTATTAATTAATGACATTGAAATCCTGAATTTAAGTGATTGGTTTAAGTTGCAACTCATAGGTAAAAATAAGAAAGTCGTCTAGCGGTGTTTACCTCAACCTAATTTTTTGTAATTATTTTTTTGAAAATTACATACACATCAATCATGACACACAAGTAAATTAAAGTAAATATTCAATAAAGAAATCATATCTCACTACATAAATAAATATAAAACAGTTAAATAACTTGTATTAATATTTTTTTAAGGAACGTGTAAATAAAAAACACGACCAGCCACATTAAATGCTCTTTAAATCCAAAAATTTCTCTCTAAAAGTACACAATCTCATAAAATATGGTATTTAATTTATAACTTGTAAGATTATCCAAGTCTACTAATATATGGTATTAAGAGATTATAACTTTTTAAAACTATTTCATCAACCTTCTTTTATGAAGAAAAAATTCTAGAAATGATTATAATTTTTTTGCTAATGCTAAAGTAAATGCATGATTTCCAATTGAGTTGCTCACATCTTGAACTAAAATGATATGTTTAATTAATAATAGCGCGACATAATGATTTAATCTAGAAGGCAATCATCACTTGAGTCTTCCATCCAAGATTTCAATCCAATAAGCTTTTTTTTTTTTACTCAAGTCATACGAAAATAATTTTTTTTATATATATTACTTAGTGGTCTTGTAACAATCCAATTAACTAATTTTTCTTCTCAAGCCATTAAGATATAACAGATAAATACCAAAAGCATCTAAGTAGTAAGCTCACTCCAAGATGAGTGTTCTCCTATTCTGACTAGACAACGTACAGTAGGTGTTCTGCCCTTGCAGGGTTGAGGCGACAAAAGTTAACTTTTAGAATTCAAGAAAAGATCACGGTGAGACAACGGATTATTACAAGGATAGGAGTCCAGTAGTTGAGGCATATCCCAACAGACAAAAATGTAATGATAAGGAACAAGTTGAATGATTGTTTAGCAAAACTAAGTGTGGAAATGAACATGATCCACTGTTCTCTGTCTTAGATATTGCAAGCATGTTAATCTTTTCATTTAACAAAATTAAACTCCTAGAAGCCTCAGATTAGATAGTCTCTTAAGAGAATGAAGTTAGAGGCAAAACATAGACAACAACTACGCCTCAGTCCCAAGCAAAACACAGACGCTGCACAAATTAAGTATGGTTCGAAGTTGAAGTTGAACTCTTAACATAGATATCAAAAAGTATTATCATGGTCAAGAGTCAAAACTTCCATAACAACTCTTTGATCCTATCTTCTTGGCTAAATTTGTCACAATTTCCTCAATATCAATGATGAAATCAACAATTCATGAATAATACTTGCGGCCTACATAGTTAAGTCTAGATCTTCTATTTCTCACAGGATTGAACCACTTGTTTCCATCAGTCATTTTGGACCTATGTCTCTTGTATTCTCTTGATCTAAGTGCTGTCTCCATAATCTTTATATCTTCACAAATCTCATGCCTAGTAAGTGTTGCCAAGCTTGGCATAATATCCCTCTGGAAATCTTTCATTCTTCGTCCTCTCTTTAATGTTATTCCGTAGTCTTTTCTCTCTGTGGCATTGAATTCAAATGCATTTGAGGTCACACAAATGGAGCTTTCGGGTTGTTTGAGCACCATTTCTTCAAAAGTGTCTGAAGAACATTGTGGTTTTTGATCACCTTCAATCTTGTTCACAACGCTTGGTTCAGAACATTCCAGTGCAAGATAGATGAGGGATACTGCTCCTCTTATGATC
The DNA here is from genome assembly GCA_029582685.1 of Solanum piurae. Classification (NCBI taxonomy): domain Eukaryota; kingdom Viridiplantae; phylum Streptophyta; class Magnoliopsida; order Solanales; family Solanaceae; genus Solanum; species Solanum piurae. Next base: position 16,136 of record JAJOOO010005840.1, read on the forward strand.
TGACCATCGACTTCTGATGTTTCTCCCATCTGGTTATCACTGTTACTGGAAGAGTCGTGAATATTTGCTTCAAGTGTTTCAGATTTTTTGGTACCTGAATTTTTCAATTGAGTTCCGGATTTCATTGTCTCTATGCCACAAGAAGATTTGCATGACGAGAGCGATCTATCAGGACCGCTATCCTTGACAAATTCTTGAGTCTTATAGTCAGGAGAAGACATTGGATCATGCTTGGCTTTCTTGCTTTTGTTTTCTGGTGTACTAGAAACTTGATCATCGTTGTCAGTAGTGAGACTGCCAGGATTTTCACTACTGTCTGAAAGAGGATGATTGAGGTTTATCAAGAACTGTTCAACTCCAACATTTTTTCTTCTTTTATAACCATGATTGCTGCCAGTTACAGGACTAAGAATTCTTTGGGGAACAATAGCAGAAGTCTCATTTGGATTGCCATCATCTTGCTCTCTCCTTTTAGAAGCAGTGGGAAAGGTGCTCTCACGAGGCTCACCAGACAGTCCGTGTGACTCTCTTGAGGAAGATTTACTTGAAGAACATGCCAAGCTAGGATCATCAAAGTGTAAAGAATCATCAAATATGGATTTGTTAAGGTCCAAAAAAGCTCGTTCATCGGAAAAAAGAACTTTGCCCTTTCCTGATATATCTCTAGAAAGGAGAGTCTTCTCACATTGTTCAACTCCTGCAGAATATGCAGAAATCAGATAAACACAAAATGACATAATACTGATAGTATTTTGCCTTTAAAGTTTGTAGCTATGAGTGAAGGATAAAGAACTATCAGACCTTCAGCTAAAGGGTTCTGCTCAAGACAACTTGTACTGTCATTTGGAACAAAATAATTTCCTGTAGTCCCATCAAACCAATTATCTGTAGTGTTGTTTGTGAAGCTATGAATGCATTGGTAATCACAC
>JAJOOO010005841.1:0-13410 GCA_029582685.1 Solanum piurae
TCCATCTTTAATTCGTTTTAGCTCCAAACATCTCCAATTTTCCCTCAATTTAATCCTACAAATAAAATACACAATTTAGGACAATCCATAAAATTTATGCTCAAAAAGGACAAATATAAATAATAAATATGAGGTAAATAATGATTAAAAATATGTATTTTGACCTCACATCAGAGGCATCGGGAGTGCTGGCAAGCTAGCCAAAGGATCATGAACTTGTTTAGATCGCTGTTCTGAGTGTTTTCGTTTGAGCAACTCTGCCTAAGTTATCGGTGTATGTATTGGAGTCCTGGACCCCACAACTTCCTCCCTCTTAGACTCAGTGGAGGTGATATGGGTGGAGTCGATGCCCACGTTATCTGATGATTTCAACCTCAAACTTGAACTTTCTACTACATGGTTCTTCCCCTTTTCTTTAACATTCCCCTGAGGAGGTTTATCCCGGGTAGCTCGAAAAGGTGTGACCTCTGCTCTGATTATAACCCATTTTTCCTTCTTTCGGGGTGCTGGACCTTTTTACAGGAAACTTTTGTGTAGCCATATCTGTAGAAAAACACCAATAAAACACATGCGAATGCAAAGGTATTGCGAAATATCTTTTTAAAAAAAGCTACATGAAAACTCACCAAACCACTCTGCGAGCAATAGAGGACTCACTAAAAGTTACAGAACAATTCAACACAAAAGAGCGAGAGTAAAGACCATTCAGAGATCAGAAAGTACCGAGCCAAAAGTTACAGAAATAATCAACCAATATGGGAATTAGAAAGGTGAGATCAAAGCTATTCGGCGAGTCACAAACTGAACTCGCTGAGCACAAGCGTATCGCCAAAAGTCATAGAAAAATTTACCAACATTTCATGTTAAAAAGGCGATATGAGGGGTCAATTAACGAACCACTGAGTCACTCGGCGAGCTCAATTCAGCTCGCAAAATGGCCCGATGTGCCAGATTGCCAACCCAAACTTCAATTCTCAATGAATAGCCTATGATAACCAAACTCAAGGACAATTCTATGCAATTCAAGCTTAGTCGCAATGATTATCTCTATCGGGGGTACTCAGACATCCCCCCATTTGATTTACATTCAACAAAATAACGATTTTTCCCTTAAGAACAATGTCATCCAATCCATCATTGGGAAAATTCAAGTTGTTTGGTTGAATTTTGGTTACTCGGTCTTCACCGACACAAAACCTAACATGCACACCGACACAATTTAAGCAATTCAAAAGTGAAACTTAAATCAATTTAGGCTAAACAAGTTATCAGGCAAACTTGATTTAAAATAAGATTTCAACGATCAATTTAGCACACAATCTAGGAAAATAATGTATCTATAAACTACATATACATATGCACAACACAATTTATGCAATTTAAACCAACTTCGTAAAACCATCCTCAACGTAGATGCAAAAACACTAAGGGAGAGAGAGAAGGAAGGGCAACACTTTAAATTCTGACAATAGAAGGATACCTGCATAAATTAAACTAGAAATATATGATCTAATGTTTTAGTGAAAGAGTGCAAGAGTCGTAAAATTTAAAATAAGGAAAAGATTTGAATTTAAAATGGTTGAAAGACCCGCGACCCTCAATTCGCGCCTTGATCGGTGAGGCTTATTAACGTTGCCGAGTGGACTTTAACCCACCAAATTTAAAAGAAAACCATCCTTATAGCTGGTTCAAAAAGGGGAGCAAGATCATGCTCCCCAAGGTGACTTTAGCTAGCCCAATTGCCCTTTCCTCACAAAATTCAAACTTTAAACCTGCACATCCAACTAACGTTAGTCAAATACAAAAAGAAAAGCGTGGGTTTCCTCTCAGGAAGCGCCTTATTTAACGTGGTGGCATGATGTGGCCCTGCATTCAAGCCTCGTTCTTCTGATTTACCAAGGTATCACTAAGAAGACCCCCTTTCGGTCTATATCTTCTATTGCTACTTTGAGACCTATCACCACTCTTATTGCTCGTCCATCCTAGACCTTGCGATGATTTATCATATGGGCAGACTTGCCCGATCAATAGATGTTTGAGCTGCACGGGTTGAGACTGACATGCCCGGGATCATTGATCCGGCTATTGATAAAGCCTTAGCTCTTTTGAGAGAGAGAGAGAGGGAGTTAGAAGGTGTGAGAGTTGGTCGATTGCCATGGTGTGAGGTTTTTAGAACCTCACTATGAGAGTTTAGGCCTAGAAAAAGGCTGGTGGTAGTTCTTCAGTGATTTGTGCTTTAGCGTGAGGTTGCCGCTTTGAAAACTTCACTTAAGTGAACCACTTCTCGCTTTTTGGAATTTATCAGGCCAATTGTCAGTTTCTTTCCATATTGACGAGCTCAAGGCCCATTAGGTGATCCTCCCAACCTTATTGGGTGAGCTTGTGCACCTAAAAAGTTGTCTCTTTCATAATTTGGAAGGGTTTCAGCCCCGAATTTCATTTCATTAAAGATCCTTGTCTCCAAACCTATTCAAATCAACTCCAAACATTTTAAAATCACGAGGATTAGTCAAAACAAAAGTCTAGTCAAACCTAAATTCAAAAGCTCAAAATTAAACTTTGAATTAAAATTATTTAGATACTGATGAGTTACTCCCATCAAGAAAAAATTTAACATCGAGGCTCGACGCTGGTTACATCACCCTTTGTATTTTTTACTTGGAGACTATGAACCTTATCCCCAACTTTACATCATTTTATTTCCGAAGATCATGGGTAGTACATGAGAGCATCAAGAGTTTCTCTCGTTCTATCCACTTTTATAACTTTAATTTCTTACCAAACCTCAAATCATTTTTTCTCTTTGGAGCATTAGGCAAGAGTAAGAAGCTCACTTGGTCATTTGAGCATTTAATTTCATAATCATTGGCCTCCAAGTGAGTGATTCTGGCATCTTGGAATGTTAATGGACTTGAACCGTTGCATACACCCAATTGCTTATCAATGAGCATCTCAACCCATTTTTCTTCGAGACAAGGCAATAGGCTATCCTCATAGGGCTCACAAGACGAAGAATTTTTTTGTTATCACATGAAGACATAAGGCAAATAAAAAAGAAATTAATGACAACTATTCAATATTTAGATAGAAAGAAGTAAACTATAAATCCCTACCAAATTCAATATGCTTAAAGGTTCCCCGTAAATGGCACCAATTCTGATAACCCTTAGATTTCTCTCAAAATGATCTAAAGAGTAAGAGGTTGTTAGAATTAAAAATGCCCAACAAGAGAACCGTGGTCAAATCCCAAAAGGAACATTTTTTTGGCACTTGTAAAGACAAAGAAATACAAGCTACTAGTTTGAAACTAAACATCATAATACACAATTATCAAAAGGTGGTTGGTGAAGGTAACCAAATTAAGATTGTGAAAATAAAAAATCAAGAAAGGGATAATTGGAATTGGGAAATTTGGAATTCAAACCCTTATTCAATGATCCATTGAAATCTCAAGACCTACTAATTCAATCATAGGTAGGCTAGGTCATCCTCAACAACACAAATCTTATTTTTATCATGATATCTCCTTTCTGTCTGAGTCATGTATTACAAAAAAAAACATAATACCTTAATTTTGACCACTCTTTCAAGCAAGACTTGCATTCAACAATGAAAACCTAAATCTCTCATTAGAGTAGCCTCAAGATTCAACGCAAAAATGTGATAATCAATCAAATTTTTCACTTCATGGATTCTCTTTTGGGCAACCCACTAAGATCTAAGCTAGAACTGAGTGTGCACTCTCAAGTAATAAATGAAAACATGAAAATTAGACAAAACTTGTTTCATAAATAAAAGCATGTAATCAAACAAAAAATTAATAGAATGAGAAATCAAGTATCTAAAGGAATTGTTTGTTTTTAGCACCAAACCCCATAACTCAAGACAATATAAAGCAAGGGAAAGAATATATGATATGAAATATTATTGTTAAGAACACAATCTTCAATCCAAAAGATAAATAATGAGGCTACTTGGCTTCAAAGTGTCAACAAAAAACTATTTAATTTCAACACTATGAGTTCTTCAATAATATTCTAACCTAAACTAAAAGATAAATTTTAACAATGATCAATAATTGAATAATGCAAAAATGTTTCTACTAATTTTTTGTGAGAATTTGGGTTCAAAATCCGTAAATTCTTATTCTAACCTTGTCTAGACATTTGGGCCTTGCTTAATCTGTTGGATATTTGCAAAAGTGAAAATCGTATCGCTAAAGCGAACCATGTGTTTCTTGGCTCCATCGCAAAAGTGAGCCTTGTCTGATCTCTTAAGAGACAAGTTAACTTTAGTTGAACATCTTAGAGAAGAGAACTTCTCTTGTCAAGAGAAACATCAGAGATATTTTTTCTTCCAGTGTCGCTCCTTTATCCACTATTTTCCATCATATTCCTTTCAAGCAACAAATACTTGAAATCAACACAACTCAATGAACAATTATACTCTTTCTCTACCTAAGTATCATAAAATCTTAATAAAAGAGCCTCAAATAAGTTGAAATTCCCTACTCATAGGGAATGTGATTCAGACGGTACCATCAACTCTTGAAGGACCACTTTAATCTTGAGGCATGATTGGTTTGGGCCCCGAGGCTTCCTGTCTTAGTTTGTTCCCTTAGGCGTTTAACATTAAAGCTTAAGGCAAGGTTTGACTTTTGTCAACATTCTTGTTAAACACAATCGGCCTAAAGTTTTGTCAGCTTGTTAGATCTAAAATGTCGAGTTTGATCAAGAATGAATTTTTTTGTTGTTCCTGAGTCTTCAAATCTTATTTTGAAGCCTACTGGGAAGTATATTAATAAAGAAGCTCGGGGGTGGGACCCACTTTTTATGTATGTTGGGTTTTGAATGAATACACGTCACCCCATCAAGATTTCAGAGTTTAAGCATATCAGTTGTTGTGCTGATCGGGGAGTCTTTGCACCCTAGCTAGCACATTCACACACCATGGGGCTACATTCACGGATGGTTGCAGCCTTTGCCAGTGCATTCATGTAAAGTAGCTGCATTTGTGATTGCCTGCATAATGGCCAGCCGTATTGGCGAGGGCCAGCTAACTAGACTTTTAATTAAGACCAATAGCCCATTTTATAGATTTGTTCCTCTTTTTTGAAAGATAATTTTGAGAGTTAGAGAGCTCCAAATCGAGTGATTTTAGTTGCAATGATTTGGGTTTTAGAGTGGTGACGTATTGGAGCGGTCAGGGAAGTGTGGGGAGCTTTGACAAGAGGTAATTTATGCCCGAAAAGGTCTTCCCAGGTATTTTTTTGATGATTTTTTTTTGTTTTATTGCATGGACTATTTTAATCCATTTCCGAGCTCAGATTGTGTCCATTTTATTGGGTACATGTTCCTTTAGCTATTTCGGATCTTTTGGCCAAGTCATTTCTTGGATTCCTGGTGTGGGTCCCACTTTCTCATTTTAACTCAATTTTTGGATCTTTCTCTAATTATTCAAATGTTATTTCTAAATTTCCATATTGACGTTGTGATAAAAACCACTTCTAGCATGGCAGTGCTCGAAGGTTATTTTAAGAGGAGAGCTCAAGTTTAGTAGTTTTGGAGCACTCGTGTTTAACTTTGAGGTAGGTTACAGTGTATTTGTTCTTACATTGAGATTTATTAGATAATGTTTCCCATTTATTGGATGTAATTTGGGATTGTGTGTTAAGGGTTAGGTTATCTTCCTTATCCTTTTTTTTTTAATTCCCGTTGTGCCTTACACTTGTTTAGATTTGTGCAATCCTTATTTCCCATTTTTAGTGTTGTTTATCTCTTATGGGTTGTTTCCCCTTGATTTTTGGGTAGTCAGTGCAATTAAGGCCTTGGAATGAGTCTAGGTTGACACTTAGCTTTTATAGCTTCTTCATGTGAGTGTTTCTTTAGTTAGGTTCCCTTCGCTGTTGTGGGGACCATGTGGTTTTTCTTGCTTTGTGAGGTTTGATCTTATTATACTGGTAATTTTAATGAAGTCCCTATCCTTTTGTTAAACTTGGATCCTTGGATGAATATCATCCCCATAGGATGGAGCTAGTTGATTTGTACATTTGGGTGGTTTTATTCCTGTACGACAGAAGAATTCTTGAGTTAGTCCTTTGTATGTTGATTATTTATGATCCCTTTTGCTGCTTCATTATAGTTTTTATACCTTTGTTATTGTTGTTGATTTATATAGAGTATTTGGGCCCAAGGCTTTGGTCGAGGACCAATTGGATTTCACATTAGTTCCTCTTCTCTATGAGTGCGATGTTTGCAATTTATATTGTTTGTGATTATCAAAATTTTTTGGATGTTAAAGAACAAGTAGATTGTAGCCTACTTGTTCTTAAACATCCAAACCATCACGTCCCGAGACTACACCTTAGTCATAACACAGTGCTTAGAATCACAAGTGACTCCAAGCTAACCCTTGTTACTGGCATAGTCATGAAAAACTAAATATGAACATGTATAAAAATTAAAATGACTTATAGGAAGAATATTTTGTAACAAAGTCTTTGTAAATAACAATTGTAATGTGAAACGATTATGAAATAGAGTAGAGTAAGTACAACAACTCTAACTAACTATCTATAAAACCTATACAAATATTTATTAAAATAAGAAAGGATATGACCCTTTCTCTTTTAAATAAATACATGTGAATGAAAATTATATACAATAACTACAAACTGACTTGAGTGCTCGAAATAAGGGAATTCTTTACCTGCTGGTTTAAAGTTGCGATCCAACGAGGTATGCGAATCAATACTTTGAATGTACTAAGTATGAGATATATGTATGATAATTTGTGAAGCCGGACATGATGAATCTGAGACACAAAAATGAATATGAATCTGAAATACATAAACTTATGCAATGACCAAGTAGTAAAACATGCAACCGATAGATAATGAAATTGAAATAACTGAACATAAGGTCAAAACAGTAATCTGTATATCATAACATAATATTAAATAATAGTCTTTAATGAAGTCATTAAAACCTCTAAAGAAAACATTATTCTTTTGTGAAAAAATTACCATTAACCAATATAGACCATGTGTTCTATAAGATGGAATCTGGTGTTTTTTCAACCAAAAAGAGATTTTCCTACTTGCCAAGGTAAGAACCATACATATTAGGTTAGGTTGATCCACTAGCCATGTCTTCCTAAGATAAATTCTACCGGGGCACATAGTTAGGGACAAAAGAACTACTTATAAAGATCAAACCTCTACTTCCAGTAGGGCTTCCATTCCAAAGTCTTCTCAATGCTAAGTAAAATCCCAACGGAATAGACAAAGTCATAATCATATCATAGTCAAAATACTTGGAAAGGCATCAATTAAGACTACAAATCCAATCATAACTTCATATTAGAATAGCTCCTTTAAAACCCATAATTTCATTCATTATTAAACTCACCCATCTAAGCATCTAAATCTTGATTTCTTTCAAATGTGAGAAAACATTTCATAAATCACTGACACTTTATCTTAAAAGAATCCTTTAGTCATAAATATGGGTTGCAAAATTAATCATAAATATGGGTATCCATTCATTTTTACCCATTTGAAATGGGTTGGGTACCCAATGCTTTTAAAATGATCGAAATATGAGACCACTCAGATTAACCATTTAAAATATAGGTACTTAAATAGATATAATGGCTAAATTCTAGAGAAACTCTATTTACTGAGAAAGCAAATTCAGTTTTTTGATATTCTTCATATGCGTATATTAGTTGTCTGGAAATTTCTACTTACATACGATCTTGTTTTTCTAGTTTTCTTTTTTGTTAGATAACCACATCTAAAAGGACAATCAACAATTACAGAAATCACTTAGAGTCTCGGGAAATTTTGGTGCAAGTGGTGGCCTCGTAGGTGCAAAAGCTTTGACTTTTTAGAGTTAACATGTTGGTGATCAATTAACCATGTATCTCCAGTTGATGTTCCTGTCACAATATGATTTAGTTAGTTAATTCTAACAATTGTGATCACCAAGTTGACAAATGTGACCAATTTCTTAATGTAATTTCAATCATGAGTCATGTTGTGGTCAGGAAGACTTAATTGTCAAGTCAGAAGTGTTCTAGATACATGTAATAGAAACTGGTTATTTTGTATTGAGTACCAAATTGATCATTTAATGTCTTTAAAATGCTTGATGACTTGGTCATTTTGGAGCTCATTGAGCATGTGGAAAACTTGTTTCATGGAATATTATGAGAACCCATTTTTACCCATATTATACATTGGGTAACTAATTTTTACTCATTTAAAATATGAATCGAGTCGGGTATTTTATCAATTTTTGTTTATTTCATTTTTGATTGACTCATATTTGACTCGATTTGCATGTTTTCCACTTCTAGTCATAAATCATCACTTTCATATAACATGCATTGTAACACACCGAATCCTAGACAGACCAGATTGCAGAAATCAGATGTTGCAGGTGCCACCGATGGGCACCACCCACGGACCGTAGGTGGGGTCCTTGGATGACCATCTGCAGCCTCCCCAGAAACAGCCCGGAAAATATTCTAAGCCATGACCCACGGACCGTGGTCCTGGTACATGGATCGAGGCCCCAAAATCCCATTTCTGAAGCCAAACAACGGCTGACCCGAACGGACCGTCGGTCCATCCACGGTCTATCGGTCTGGTCCATCTTTTGGCCAGATAGCTTTTAAGTCAGGGGTCGTTTAGTCTTTTCCTTATGCGTTGGACCCCTAAACTACGTAGTTTTGGTCAGTTTTAGCCTAGTAAACTAATTAGAACTTACGCTAGTCAATCATTCACGAAAAATCCATTGATCTTAGAGCAAAACTAGAGGAAAAAGTCAAGCAACCCTAGTTTAAGAATGCAGTGAGTTCTCATCAATTCTAGCCCCAAAATCAAAATATTTTTCTGTGAATTTCGTCACTAGCTATGTGGGATTTCACTAGTGGGTTCCTTTCACCCATTAGATCTCTAAAATTCAGTTAGATTCTTGATTCCCCTTCATATTATTTAGACCTATAGTTTCTACAATTTTAGTAGATTACGATGAATTAGTTATTTTAATGTTCCTAATCAGATTATCATGTAGTAATATAGTTTTTGACCAGATTCATGCATAAACTCAGAACCCTAGGTATGTAGTTCTTTTAGCTCATGAATTACATTAGCTAGGATAGATAAACAGGCATACATGCCTTGGTTTTTGAATGTTTCATTATTAGATATAAATGTTGCATTTTTAGATTTGCATGTCAGATTATTGAGTTGTCCAATTTACTTTAGTTATGCTATAAATTTCATATATTCAGTTGGAAGTAGAATTTTTACCGAGTTGGACAAGGGTCAGTCACCCTTAAGTCCCAGAACTACGTGCCCCCATAGGTTATAAGTCCCCCCTGTGGACATCAATTTAGTGATCATGCCTGCCATGCCTCTATACCTCTAGCAGGGTATATTGGGTCCTCTCGATGGGGTGTATACATCGGACTCCATATTTAGCTCATGTGGTTTTATGTCGGTTATTAGTAGCTCCCACAACCAGATTCTAATGCATTGACTAGGTTACAAGTTACAGTTCAGTATTTAGTTTCTGCATGTTGTAAACTTGGTCATTGTATTCAGTTAGTTCATGTTCAGTATATTCAGTTTCCATCATGTTCATATTATGTCATTGCTTTACCGCTTTGTTCAGTTATATGTTGTGTTCAACTTTATTCTATCTTGCATGCTCAGTACCTTCCAAGTAGTGACGCATACTCTGCATTACATCTTCTCGTGATGTATGTTCAGGTCCTCAACATTCAGATCACGCATAGATCAGTTTTCGATCTTCAACTTAGCAGTATCAGTGGTGAGTCCTAATTCTCCGAGGAAGACATACATGTTTCCTTTCTACATTTCAGTTTTTAATTTTCAGTTTTTTCTAGATTTAGCTGGGGTGGCATGTCCTAGAATTTCTAGTCTGTTAGAGGTTTTATTTCACACATAGTTAGATTTAGTTTTAGCATAGGAGTTTGATATTTCAGTTGTCATTAAGCTCACAATTTATTTATTCAGATAGAAATGGGCATTCCCCATCATTTTAGTATACATCATATTTTAAGTTTTCGGAAAGTACTTTCCTAAATCAGTTATCTTTAAGTATGCTTATGATATACCAACAGGGTTAGCTTGGGGTCACTCGTGATCCTAGATCCCGTGTACGCGTCCTAGGTTCGCTTCGGGGCGTAAGAAACTTGGTATCAGAGCCCTAGGTTTAAGAGTCCTAGGATTTCTGAAAAACCGCACTAAGTTGAGTCTTTTTTCATGGGTGTGAAGTGCACCACATCTAATGAGAAGGAGGCTGCAAAGTGTTTTAGGAAAACTTCATTTTCTTGTTACTTTTATCGTGCGTAAGGTATGATCTATTTCCTCATTTCTAACTCGACGTTATGTGCTTTCAGGTCATGCCTCAATGTAGAGTTTATAAAAGGAATGCCAGTGCATGCAATGCTAACGCATCTCCTACAGTCCCAGATTAGGAAGTTTTGAATGTATACTTTTGGAATGTGATTTAGCTTTAGTCTTAGTGTGTGACAAACCAGAACAATCAGCAGGTTCCAGTTCCTGCAAATGCTAGTGGTGGAGCAGTGGAAGCCAGGGTTCGTGATTTTAGAATGAATCCCCTCGAGTCCTTAGGATCGTAGATTGGTGAGGATCCCCAAAACTTCATAGATGAGGTCAAGAAGATCTTTTGAGTGATGCAAGTGACATGTAATGATAAGGTAGAGTTTGCATCCTACCAACTGAAAGATGTAGCTCACATCTGGTTTACTCAATGGAAAGAAAACATGGGTACAGATGCATCTCCTATAACGTGGGAGTGTTTTAGTGAGACTTTTTTGGAAAGCTTCTTCCCAAGAGAGTTGAGGGAGGAAAAAGCTCAGGAGTTCATGAATTTTAAGCAAGGTAGCATGTCAGTCCAAGAGTACGGACTCAAGTTCACCCAACTCTACAGGTATGCTCCTCACATGGTTGCTGATTCCAGGTCTGAAATGAACACATTTTTGTATGGGGTATCTACCTTAGTGAAAACAAAGTGTAGAATGCTATGTTGCTGGAAAATATGAACATCTCTAGGCTCATGACTCATGCTCAGCATGTTGAGGGAGAGAAGGTTAGGGAACATGCTAAGGATAATAAGAAGGGTAGGACAAACAAATATGAGTATTCTCAACAGAAATTCGGTGGTGGAAATCGCTCCCAGTTTCAGCAAAAGTCTTCAGCTCCAGTAACCTCATCGGCTAGTGTTCTATCTTCCAAGTTCTGACAGGATCAGAAAGGTAGGGCATCAGGCTGTAAGTCACAGGGGAGTATTTCAGGCACCAGAACCTACCCAACTTGTCCAAAGTGTTGTAAGAACTATCCATGCTAGTGTGTTGCAGGAAAGGAAGGATTTTTTGGGTGTGCTCAAGTCACAGGTTGACAGATTTTCCTTCTGCTAAACAACGTCAATGGGGCAATAATGGTAGGGCTTAGTCTACATGTAACACCCCTCAAAATGAAGTAGGATAAAGTAGAGCCTAACATTGGTGTTATGCATTATCAACTTGTTAAAATAATGAAGAATAGCCTTTTATGTCAGTTTTAAAGAGTTTGGAAGTCTAATGTCAAGGGACGACCAAGACATTCGGAAACTAGTCTTTTACGTGTTGGTGTGTTCTAGTATGTTGTACATGTTTTTATGTGTTGTTTGGAGTAAAAAATAAGTGGAGGTGACCCTAGTGTCTTAATAAATGTTTTTAGGGTCAAAAAATTCGGGTACGACTCCCCGAGACCACCCTAAGGGTCCCCGAGGAGGACCCCAACCATTGGCCAAACAAGATGCCAAGGCAGCTGTCAAGTTGTGCATAGAGGGAGTGGCTCCGCATCGCGGACCTGCTCCACCCATGGCCAAAAAGTGGTTCCACATCGCGGAGACACCGCAGACTCTACTATCTCAGAATTTAATTTCTAGAAACTTGCGGGAACACCTCTGCGTCGTGAACTTGATCCCCGACGAAATTTGCAAAAATAAAACTCAAGTTTGACTTGTTTAAAAGGTCCAACTAAGTGAATGGTAGTTTGGGGAATTATTATAAACGGTTATTATACCCATTTTAGGGTATTTTAGTTGGTTAAAACCCCAAAACCTAGAATTAGACCCCATTCTTCAAATTGACCCTTCCCTCTCAAAAATAGATTGTCTCAAAACCCCATTGAAGACCTTGATGAAGCTCAAGTTAGAAGATGGGTTTTCAAATGATTTCTTCTTCAATTTCATGGGTCTTCAATAATTAAGGTATGGTAACTCTTGATTCTTGAATAACCTCTCATTCAAGGAGTTCTATCAAAGATTTTCAAAAGTGATTCAAAGACCAAAATTCCCACTTTTCAATCTAAACATGGGTCCTTTGTCAAACGATTTTATAAATCATTCTATTGATGAATTGATGTGGAATTAAGGTTTTTAAGACAATTTTCAAAGGAATTCTTGAAGAACCCATGATTCCCAAATTCTCTAAAATTGGCCTATGATGTGGGTCTTTGTGAATATGATCTCTATTGGTGAAATTATGTTTAGATTAGATTTTATTGATGTTTAATATGCTTATATATACTTATTCATGTTGAATTGTTGGTATATTGATGAGTTGAGAATTATGGCCTTGTGGGTAAAGTTATGGGTTGATCCCTTTGTTTATAGAATTGTACTTTGATTATGTTTATGTTATTGAATTACATTGTTGATTCCTATTGCTATATATGTCAATTGATTATGAATTGTTGAGGATTGATCCATGGTGATCATGGCTTGGAGAATTGGTAAGTTGACCTAACTTCTAGTCTATAGCATGAAAAATGATGTTGTATGGTTTGGTCCACTTATGGTTGCGGTGTTTACTACTTGTCTATATATGCATGTTGAGATCATGGCCTTGAAGGCAATATATGTGAAGTGAATTGATGATTATGATGCATATATTTATGAAGTTGTTCTATGAAGGTTATGTATGAAGTCCTCAATGCTAGCTTGATGTTAAAGTGTGTTGATGATGAGGAGTATAATGTGCATGATAATGTTAGGGATAAGGTGTGGTCTACATGGTTGATTATGTCAAGTACTATTGTGGAATGACCCCTACCTATATGACCCCTATATGAATGTGTGATCATATACATGTTGGGAGTATCTATTCAATGTTGAATGTGTCCTTGTCTCCTATGATGAAGTGTGGGTGTGTGGTCTAGAATCTGTCACGACCCGAGAGTACCCCCTAGTCGTAACATGGCGTATTCAACCCCGAAGGGGTCTTATACAAGCCACATAGTCATTCATTGCATTCAATAATGAAAATAGTGCGGAATAAAAAACTTATTTACATCCACACATTTAAACT
>JAJOOO010005842.1:0-24437 GCA_029582685.1 Solanum piurae
ACCGTTTAAGAAAAGGCTCATTCATGCCATTATTTTTTAACGGTGGTTTTGCAAAACCATTTTTTACACGTGGCCAATTATAATTCGGCCACGTCATTGTTTTTTTTATAATAAAAATTTAAAATTCTGAACAAACATTTTAACGGTGGTTTTGCAAAACCATTTTTTACATGTGGCCAATTATAATTCGGCCACGTCATTATTATTTTTATAATAAAAAATTAAATTTTTGAACAAACATTTTTTTTGTTCAGAATTTTAATTTTTTATTATAAAAAAAATAATGACGTGGCCAAATTATAATTGGCCATGTGTAAAAAATGGTTTTGCAAAACCACCGTTAAAAAATAATGGCATGAATGAGCCTTTTCTTAAACGGTAATGGCATAGATGAGCCAAACTTTTAACGAATGGCATAAATGAGCCTTTTCTGAAAGTTCGATGGCATATTTGAGCCTTTTCCCTATTTTTTATAATGAGTATTCATTATTCGTTTTTCATTTTAGGACCGACTAATATGTTTTGGCATGCGCATTGGAAAGTCATGACGTTGTGAGAATAAATAAAATGATCTTCTATAAAATGCGACTCTATTTTAATATTTAATTCTGAAACATTTAGTTATTAAAGATGAATATATATTTACACCAACAAATTATTTTTATCAAACCAAAACATAGGAAAAAGCTTGAAGCTTTTAAAATAAGGTTCTACACAATAAACACTCAAAAATATTTAATTTTTTGGGGGAAAATGTGGATGTGTTTTATTGTGCCATATGGCTAAAACTTGCCCATAATTCAAAAGCTTGATTGTTACTTCAATTTATGGCTATTTTATATTTTATGCTACGTGTGATAAATTGAACGATTCACTAAACCTTTTCACATAAATCGAGTGAAAATGATTTATTAAAAACATGTGATTTGATAGTGAGTTGAATTTGTACCAATACTTTTATACCTTCTCTTCCACTTCATCATTAAATAAAATAAAATAAAAAATAATACAATAAAATAACAAATAGTTTGGGACATAACGTATCTCACATTTGCAAGAGTTCAAAAAAAAATTACATTTCAAAAGATACGATGAAAATAGTCTATCTTAATATAAATATTAATAACTATTTTTATGATTCGAATTCATGACCGATAAATCACATGAATACATATCGAATATAAAATCACAACATAAATATATGATCTTGTTGTGTATATAAAAAGTATCGACAATATATACGTGTCACATGAAAACCTTAAAAGTTATATAAATTCATCAGAATCAAGTTTAATTTGTAGATCACATGGTCTAGAAATATCTTGTTCACTTGACTAACGATTAAAAATATTAATACGAAAAAATAAACAAGCAACATATATAATTGGTGGGTATGTTTAAAAATAATAATTTACTATCATATTTATCCAACTTAACTAACGATAAAGGTATTTCTAGATGTCTAATATATTAATTAATATTGTAGTTGTTAAAAATATAGTTGGGAAGATACCATATATAGGACAAAATTCAATGAAGTGAAATTATTGCCAATTATCATTTTTCAATTCCATATAGTATAAGATTCACCTACAAGTTCAATTTATGTGATTATATATTTTCGAAATGATGTCAATGAGCTAGCTAGCTAGCACAATCTCTTAATATTCTACAACTTCCATTGTACGTTTTCTCATTCAACAAACTAATTTATTTTTTAAGAAAAGAGTATTTATAATATTTGTCAATAATTATATACATAAATAAAAGATATCTAGCCTAGGTCTTAGGTTATTTTTCTTGACGTTTCAATATATATCCTTCTTGATAGTCACTCTCAAATAAGGGATAGTAAGTTACAGTATGTCTCTTAATCATAAGTCTTGAATTTGAATACTTTTTATTGAAAACGTCACTTTTAATAATGAATCTTACGATGAGTAAATTTGAATTTAATCAAACTTAACTCGGATATCAAACCAGGAGGAGAAACAGAAACAAAAATAGTTATGATTGATGTGTATAAAAAAACACCTTAGCTATTGAGAATGGACCATGTGGCAATCTTTTCTAAAAAAATTCTCAAGTATTTTTACATAATTATATATGGCTATGAAATTTAGTGCCAAATTATGTGCATGAACATATTAATTTTAAGTATATGATTAGCCATAGTTGGGTCCCACTAACAGTATATCATTAGTCAAGAAAAAGAAATGTGAACAGAAAATGAGCGGTAATAGAAGAAGTGACTTTATATGTTCTAGACCACCTAATTATAATTTTATGAAAGATTAATTTCCACTACAACTTACTTTTAATTTTCTTAATACAAAAGGAATATTATTTATTTATTTATTTTTAAAAAGATAGTCAAAAGATCAATGTTTGAAAGAAATAATAGCCTGTTTTTTTTTTCTTGAATTAATCTATAGAATTTTATTAGTATTTGTGGTTAGAAAGAAACCAATTCTTAATTAATTAGGTATTAAATAACAAGGATGATTAATAAATAAACTAGACCATAGACTGTTCCTTTTGCTAATAACCCTATAGTATTTATAAGAAATTAAATAATTTTTTTAAAGTCAATTAGTGGAGGGAAAAAAGAGAACAAAAAGAAAAAGGTGGAGCTAAAACAATCACAAAAAATTAGAAAAGAAAGAAGAATAAAGAAAAGAGGAAAAAGAAAACTCTTGTGGCCAATATTGTAATCCCAAAAAAAATAGAAAATGATTGAACATCAAGTGGAAATTTAATTATGAGGGAAAAACATTTTTGGTCCCTCAATTAATGATAAATTTTAATTTTGATCCTTCTGATATTTGACTCAACATATTTAATTCTTAATTAATTTAATTATTTGTTTTTTATCTTCATGTAGAAAATATATTAAATTTGGATTATTTTCAAAAGTATATTATTCTCAAATATGTACAATACAAATTTCAGATACCACATAGGTAATTAAATGCTAAAATTGTGTTACTAATCCTCAAATTTTGTGAATGCTCCACTTTGCTAAAATTAACTATGAATTTTGTCGTTAATTTGTTCGATATTAATAAATATTTGTTGTTAGATAGTATTAACGATAAAATTTATTGTTTAGCTGCATAATTTATCTATCACTAATTTTTATTTTTGAGTAGCTGCATAATTTATTCATCGCTAATTTCTATTTTTGAGTAGCATTCATACGCATATAAAAAATAAACACTACTAAAAAATACACACATCAAGTAATTGATGATTAAATATACTTAATTATCAGCCATCACAAAGAGTGAAATTAAAATTCATAAATAATTAAGGTACCAAAAATGTTATTTACCATATATAATTAATAAGAAATTGTGGAGAAGAAATGTTTTCCCTCTATAATAGGGAAAAGATATTGGAGAAAATAAATAATAAATATTGAAGATAGTGAAAGAATAGAAAACAATAGCTAGATGACAAGTTGCTTGCCAAACAGCAACCAATTAAATTAAAACATGGTTCTTGTGCTTAGAAAATGACATTATTCCATAAAGCTAATTACTCAAATTTCCAATTTTGTCTCCTTAATTGATAATCACATAAAATTATTTTGTCTATTTTCTTATTTTATATAGTTCTAATTCATCCACTTGTACTTGTTATGGATGTTAATAATTAACTCATATTTTTATTTTTTTTCATTTAAACAAGAAAAGATAATAGGAAACTATAAATTTTTCTTCTTTTTCTTTTTCCAAAGAAAAAATATTTTTTCCTTTTTTTTTAGTTTCTCATAGGTGGTAGAAGTGTTATCTCATAGGGAAGAGTCTATAATTGTGTAAAGAATTACTTAATTTCCAATAGAAATAAAAGAAAAGAAAAAGGAAAACTTCTAAGAAGAGAACAAGAAGTTTGTTTCTTCTTCTTTTATTAAGAAAAAAAAAAACTAGTGCACAATAGTGACCAAAAACTAAAAAATTTGACTCCGTCTCTATAGTTTCGAAGATATGTGTTCTAATAACGGAGAAATTTCGAGTGTTTTTGCCTTTAATGAGTCTTACTTGATAAATATTTAAATGAATTATCTCTTTCAACAAAAGCAAAAACATTAGATAATCATTTCTTTATATTTGTCTATGCCTCAACAAACTAAACAAAGTTACTTAATATTTATTTGCAAATAACTGATACTCGCTAAAATAATCAATATACAGAAAGCTAATCCGTACACCACCATTGTTATTAAAAAAACTCTTGTATACAAGGAAAAAAGAAGAAGAAAAAACTAGTAGTGGCTCAACTATAATTTAGTATACTCCACAAGTAGGTAATTGTATCATTACAGACCACTTTTATATATTAACTCAAATAATATTATCCTTTCCTTTTCTTTTTCCCCCTTATTTTCCTCTTTTCCTTTCCTTTTCCTCCCCCACAAAAAACCATATAAATAGCCAAACATCCCCTCCACTCTCAACTCCAAAATCCCTTACCCCTCCCCCCCTCCAAAAAAAAAAATCTTGAATTTTCTCTTCACCATGGGAACTTACAAAGCTTTCTTGATTTTCTTCCTCAATTTTCTTCATCTATCAATAGCCAAAAATCTCCAAGAAAACAACACCCTTTCACTCTCTTTCCCTCTTACAACAACCCCTTTATCTCAAAATTCAACTTTGAAATCAAATTATTTATTTTCATCTAAAGCCATGACAAATAATATCCCATCTTTGAACTATAAATCAAATTTCAAATATTCGATGGCTCTTATTGTTACACTTCCTATAGGGACACCACCACAAGATCAACAAATGGTTTTAGATACTGGTAGTCAACTTTCTTGGATTCAATGTAACAAAAAATTACCTAAAAATACACCTCCAACAACGTTTGATCCATCTTTATCGTCCTCTTTTTCCGTTTTACCTTGTAACCATCCTCTATGTAAACCGCGAATTCCTGATTTTACCCTTCCAACATCGTGTGACCAAAATAGTCTTTGTCACTACTCTTACTTCTATGCTGATGGTACTTTAGCTGAGGGTAATCTTGTACGAGAAAAAATTACGTTCCCAAATTCCCAAACTACCCCTCCTTTGATCCTCGGTTGCGCGACTGAGTCGCGCGATGCGGAGGGTATTTTGGGAATGAATCTTGGTAGGTACTCATTTGTCTCACAAGCTAAGGTGCAAAAATTCTCTTATTGTGTGCCACGTAAGCAAGGTAATAAAATAATGCCAAGTGGAACATTTTACCTAGGTCAAAATCCCAATTCACATATGTTCCAATACATAAATCTTTTGACTTTTCCTCAAAGTCAACGCATGCCTAATATGGACCCCCTAGCTTACACTCTTGGTATGGTAGGGATAAAAATTGGCGGGAAAAAGTTGAATATCTCCGAAAAGGTTTTCCGGCCGGACGCTGGTGGTTCAGGCCAGACGATGATCGATTCAGGCACCCAATACACGTTCCTGGTTGAGGAGGCGTATAGTAAAGTTCGTGACGAAGTTGTTAGGTTGGTAGGTTCAAAATTGAAAAAGGGGTACGTTTTTGGAGAATCGCTCGATATGTGCTTTGATGCTATTAATTCAGTACAAGCTAGTCAAGCGATAGGTGATATGACGTTGGAATTTGAAAATGGAGTTGAAATCTTGATCAATAAAGAGAATGTGTTGGATGATGTGGGTGGAGGAGTTCATTGTGTGGGGATTGGAAGATCACAATCACTTGGAATTGCAAGTAATATTATTGGTAATTTTCATCAACAAAATTTGTGGGTTGAATTTGATTTGAGTAATAAAAGAGTTGGTTTTGGTAAAGTAGAGTGTAAGTAGGGTACTAAACTAGTGTTAGTGAGTAGTTGTTGTCACATATTATTGGTGCTTTGTTTTGAGTACATATTTTAATTTAAACTTTTTGAAATAAAAAATTGTATATGTTTATCTAGAGGAGTTGTTGGGGGTTTGGGTAAATAAAATATTTTCTTTTATATAATAGAAAATTACATAAAATATGGATGTACACTATGTAAATGTAATGAGTTTGGTTTTAGTTTATGTCATCAAATTTTGTTATTCTATTCTTGTAATAGATATTATTCCTTCTACTTTAATTTACGGATAGTGTTTGGGTTAGTTTATCCAATTATCTCTTGTTTTCTATAAAAATGCAATTCAAAAAGTTGATTTAATTAACAATATGATACAAATTAAAAGAGTAAACTTTGGAGCTGTGGTCCATATAGTGCTAGTCATTTTTTATGATTGTGACAAGACGAACATTAAAATTCATTAGTTAAAATATTTGAAATAGTCTTTACTCTCCTTTTCTCTTTAGTTCTCGTCGAGTGCTTGATATTCTATTAGGATTTAACTGAATTCAAATTTGCATTGAAAATTTTTATAAGAGGGTACAATACGACATTTTATGACAAAGCGACTTTATATTCCAATAAACTCGAATATAAAACTTTTTATTAAAAATATTTAAAAAGTGTATATTAACTCTATCACAATCCTTATTTATTAATTAGTATGTAGTACATTTATACCATTTTTGTCATAGATATGTATGAAAAAAATATAATTATTACACACTGGAAAAGATTTGTACATGTGTCCAGGTCCATTAATTAATTTTGCCGTGGTCGGTCACGTAAAGATTTAATTCTTGAACAAGACTTTAGTATATATTCGAACTAACCACGGACTCCAAATATTTTACACTATAGTTTTTAGTTAGCAAAATACAATTGGTCAAAGTTGCATAATAAAAGGACTACATAATTATTGTCAAGGTGTTATGGACACTTCTTTTTATAATAAGTTGATGCCCGATTCGACTTACATATACCTTAATTATTTTATCGGACATCTACTATCTTCCATTAATAATGATATATATTTAAAGTTTTCACTAAAAAAATTTGAAATATAAAAAAATAAACACACGAAGAAGTTAAGTGATTCAACACATGGATAGAGCTAGTAACAGCCATTCAGGGGTATTCACCCAAACTCGCTCGGTAGAAAATTATATTATTTATATATGATTAAAATTATATATTTTTTATGTATAAATAGTAATGTGAAAACTTCTTTGTGTGTTTACTTCTTCATATTTTGAATCCCCTTAATGAAAATTCTGACTCTCCACTGTCAACATCTATTATACATACATAATAATAATTATGAAACTTTATATACAATTTATTTTTTCAATATAGAATATTCCAATGAACCTATTGCGTCTTTAGTCTCGATCTTTCAATCACCATAGATATTGAATAATTTTGTTCACCGAGACTTAATTAGCTGAATCTTTCTAATTTGCAATTTGCATGCAACTTAGATGCCGGCCTTTGTTTAAAGTGGATCCACATAATCCCGACATTTTCATGATTAAGAAAGATTAAGATGTTAATTAAAGTCATCTAAATTAATCCCCTTTCTTTTTTTATATAAAAAACATTAACACAAGTCTAATCGTACTTGAGTCATTATATCTCTAATTGTTTATTAGCGTCTAATTTCATTTAACCACGTTTTGAGATTGTTCTTAATTCTTTTGAGTGTAAAAAGGTAAAAACTTTCAAGTATTAATTAATTGTAGTAACTTTAAAGTATAGCCACATAAATTGTATGATATATTCAAAAAATCTTTATTTATTATTTAAATTTTGTATCTGATGAAACTACAATACCATACGGATAAAATAATATATTAATGGAAAAAAAAAGTTACTAAGGCTGGAAGGCAAACACTTTATATTTGCCAACCTAGAAAAGTTGTTAAGGCAATTAGTAAGTTGTAGACTTAAGAAGAAACTTCTTAGCTGTAAAATTATATGCTTCTAAGTAACAAACAAAAATATATCACTCTCAAATATAACTTGAAAAAAACTCCCTATAGTCTACGAGATAGTTATATTATAGTCTGATCAATCCAGGTTCGTATTATTTAAGATATTTATATTTTAAAGGGAAATGCTCGTTCATTATTGAATTTCTCTTTTATTTATATTTAAGACTTTAACCTAAATTTCTGATTAAGGGTGGAGAAATCTGAAATTCAATTCGTCCCATCATTTCGTTGATGGTGAAAAAAATAGAGATAATGATAAAAAAACATACACATGACTTGAACTATTAATGTTTTTTGCTAGTTTCACTCTTTAACTATCAGTTGTTTCTCTTTTCTACCTGAAAACTATCACCATATATATATCAAAAATAAATTAAGCTGCTTATATCGACAATGATGGTTCAAATAGGAAAAGAGAACCACCAATAAATGTAGAAACTTCTTATAGCTGTAAAAAGCATATACTTGTAAGTAAGAATAAATTAAAGATATTACTTGTCAAAATCATTAAATATATTTGTTCTTGATTCTTTACCAACTATGACTTATCAGTCCTACTAAATATCTCTTATTTTCTTCACTAAATTAAATTTTTGACAGCTAAAAGAGGACCTAATTCTTTTCTTTTTGTTATAATTGACCAAACAATTGAAAAGAAATTATTTCCTTCCTTGAGGTTGAAATTATATCTTTTTATACACTTTATAATTGATCCTTCAATTTGTTTGGTTTCCTACCTCATATTCGATATCCGATTTGAATTCAAAATTCAAAGACACAATGAAAAGTTGCTTTGAAAATTAAGTTTATAAGGAAATTAATCACTATGACAAACAATTATAAAGAAAAATGGTTTATTATATATAGCATGATCACAAAAATTATAAATTGTTAATTAATAAGGAAGAACAAAGACATTAGTTGGTGCCAAACCTAATGGATAAATGCTTACCAATAATACAACTAATTAAATGTAAATAATTATAAAGAAGCCAAAAAGGAGATAAAAGAGAAATGAAATAAAAATTATAAGGAAAAACAGCTGGCTTATATATAACTAATAAATAATAATAATAAATTTTAAAAGTCTAAAACTAACTAGTATATATAAATCTAAATATAAAGAATTAATTAAAAGTTTACTTTTTTTGTGCTCCTCGAGAAGTTCATGAATTAGAGTTTGGACCACCTATAGGGATCATGGGATATGGATAGAATAGTGGCGAAATCAAAATTTTTGCTTAACGAGATTTAAATAATAAAATAATTCTAATAAATAGGGAAATTAAAAAGATTTAATGATATATTTTTGAACCTTATATATAAAATATAATATTTGGAAGGCTCTACAAATCGACCCCCTTGCATTGCTAATCACGCTTCTAGATCGCTTCACCTTTAAAGTGAGTGGACTAAGAACCTTTGAATGGAAGCGTTTTCTCTTTGATATGCCATAACTTATATGTGATACAAATCTGAATTAATTAATCACTAATTTTCGAATACTAAATATTATACATAGAACTATATAGTTTAGATGCACGCTTGGAGAATCTTATCTTTAAAGTACAGCAATATGACAAAAATGTTTGGTCTGCTAAGTGTAATATATGAACAGACGCCCACGACTTTTGACTATTATTTTCACCAAATTTTGGTCCCCCCACCCCCACCCTATATATATATTATACACGTATAGATATGTGAGAGGTTGACTATGGATGGTTTCACGAGAGGTAGAAGTAAGTCGAAGAAGTACTAGGTGAGGTGATTAGCATGAACATAATGCAACTTTATTTATCGAGGATATGACCTTAAATAGGAAATTACGAAGAACACAGATTAAGATGGTAGGTTAATAGGTAGTTGAGTACTGTCTCGCTTAACATTCCTTACTAACAGTTACGCTGTAGTATTACTCTTGTAATTTTCAGTTTCTTCGATTTCTGATACTATTTAATATCGTATACTTAATTTCATCACTTCTGTTTTTTTTTTTAATCGATTATAGTTGCATTCATTATTTCCTAAGTTACTAATCTATACAGAAAATGTTACTACTTAGAATTGTTTTTTTAAGGGATAAGGGTCTGAAAAATATCTCAACTTTGGTCGGATTTGCTGTTGCGATACTAAACTTTCATGAGGACCTATTATCTCCCTAGACTATTTAATACCGTATTTTAAATATATATATTTGTTCACGTGGACATAAAAAATAATGCAAAATTATAAATAGTAATGTGTCCACGTGTGCACATATATACCTTTAAAATACACTATTAAATAGTTCAGGGGGTAAAAAATACGGTATTAAATAGTTTAGGGAGGTAATAGGTCCTTATGAAAGTTTAGTATCGCAACAACAAATTCGACCAAAGTTAAGATATTTTTCACACCCTTATCCCTTTTTTTAAACAAGTTGAGTGTGTAAAAATCTCTCACATTATCAAAACATAATTATTAGACACAATTGAATTTTCAGTTAATTTTTGTCAAATAAAATCTTTAAATTTGAATTTTTATCTTAAAAGTATAAATCATGAATTTATATCTATCCAATCATTGGAAAATAGACTTGTTCAAATATAATTAAAATTGAGGCTTTTTATGTGTACTTTATACGCTGGATTCAAATAATAACTTTCTGGCCTCCGATTATATTTTATTTTTTTCAAAATTAACGGCAAATTTTGTTTTTGTTTTGTACTGTTCTCATTAATCCACACACTTTTGTCCCTATTTCAATAGTACTTTTTTCCTTTATTGGGATGATATATAATAATTCAAATTTCTATATAAAAAAATATAATATATAGTTGATTCTTTGGCTTACTATTAGTCTATCTATGGGATAGGTATAACTAGACCTTGACAGTTGCCATCCAATTTAGAGTTAAAAATAGCCGTCCATCAAAGCTTGAGAAAATGGAAAGAAAACACATACTTCCTCTGTCCCATTTTATGTGATGTAGTTTGACTCGGCACGAAGTTTAAGAAAGAAAGGAAGACTTTTAAAACTTGTGGTCCAAAATGAATGATAGAAATTTGTGTGGCTGTAAATCATTTCATTAAGGGCAAAGTAGACATTTTATAGTGAAATTGTTACTTAATATAGAAATGTGCCATTCTTTTTGGGACTGACTAAAAAGGAAAGTAAGTCATATAAATTGGGACAGAGGGAGTAGTATTTTACTTTCGTTGAGATTTAAACCTGAAACCTCATGTAATCACTTCACTATTTACAGGAAAAATGTGAATTACATGGGGATTTTCTTAGGGATTAGTATCAAAATCCGCAGGTAACTTATTTTCTTGTAAATTTTCATACTAATCTCCAGGAAAATCCCCACGTAATTCACCCTTTTATTGTAGTGTTTCATATTATGTATACTCTCTTTATTTTAATTTATTTGTCTTTCTTTGTTTAGTCTGTTTCAGCGTTTTTTTCTTCTCATTTTTTGACAATTCTTTAATTTCAACTTTCTAAAGTGACATGTTTAAGACGACTAGATTAAAGGACATTTTGGTACATTTTATATATATTTAGTTAAGACTATAATATTTAAAAATCTTGTTTACTTTCTTAAATTTCGTGTCAAATCCAAATCAAACTAAACAAATTGAATCTGGGGGAGTATATTATCTGTTCTCTATAACATTTCTCTATAGCAGCCAAAAAATATTCGGACAAACGACGAAAGAGCTACAATTTGTAAAATTCTATTACATGGCCTCATAGGTAGAAAGGAAAATCCCATTTCAGAACAAGAACTCTATAATATCTTATATGAACAACTACAGCAACATCAGTTATGTCATAAAGGATAAATTTTCTCATCTTCATCAATTTATTGGTGTTATCACAGTGTGAATAATCACCTTCTATGTTTCCTTTGGAGAAATTGACTGAGCGGAAATGAAATGATGTTGCGCGATAGTTGCATGGTATTTCATCGTTTTGAATCCTCACAATATGGTGCATCGGTTCAGGCCAACAGACGCGAAAAGCTTTCTCAATTGAGAAAAAATACCTGGCGGAGGTGGAGGCGCTGTAGTCTGACGAGTTCTCTCTTCTTGGTCGTCTAAATTGTCAAGATCATCCTTTTCAACATTTTCACTTGTAGCCTCATCATCCTGTCCGTCATTAGTCCCAACTTCCGCTATTTCTCCAGGTCTTTTGTCAAACAGTCCCTTAAATTGCTTACGAACCCTCCTCTCGACTTCCTGCTCATCCAAATGATCGGAATTTAGAGTCAAGAAACTTAAAATGATAAAAGTTCATGCATAGTACAATGACAAACCTGTTCCTCCTTTTTAAGTTTCAAAAGAGCTGCCTTTGCACTCGCCTCAGATGACTTGTCGATGCTCATCATCTACAAGCGTTGCACATGTAACTTAGAACAATGTCTCAGCATCTAGTATCAGTATAAGACTTAACATTTTAACTCTATAGTACAATAAGCCAAACTTAAATGACCTCATCAAAAGTTCTAATAATAACATTCAACGTGAGGCACGTCACTCAGTATTTACTAGTCACGTCACTCGGTATTTGCTAGTATTGCAGCCAACATTGATGATAAAAACTTGTGGGGATGGTATTCCGTGTTAGTTATTCCAAAACCTGGGAAAGACTTTTTAAAATGTTAACTTTACGATCTTTAATTAACATTTGTCATTGTATATGGCATTTCTCACAAAATGATAGCGGAAACCTGGAAGGACCTAGAACATTTGAAAGTTGAGGGACCATCCAATTGAAGGAACAATACAGGGCGAGTTCCACGTTAGTGAAATTTCAAATACCCCAGAATCTTTTGCACAAATAGCATAAATTCAAGAAGAAGAAGAAGAAACTAACCTTATTAAAATCAGCTCTTGCTTCTTCATAATCTCCAGAAGCCATGTAAGCCATCCCACGTCGATAGAGAGCTTTCACATGAACCGGATTCGCATCTAACACCTACACAAGACCATCAGAACGAGTCTAATTGGATACGGAAAGCAAGGCCTGAATATATGCCTGCTAGCACAAAGTTTGAGGGTCACCTTATTGCACGTCTCAATTGACTTCTTATGCTCTCCCAATTTCAGTAAGCAGGCAGCAACATTGAGATGCAACAAATTCTGTGTACATTCATTCAGAAGGAAGAAAAGGAAAAGCCTTCAGGAGTCAAACTTTGACAGAAAAGAAATATAACTAATCATTTCAACTGTAATGAAAGCAAAATTTTCCTCTTTTTGAAAAAAAAAAAGCAATATAATCTGTTCTGCAAACAAAATTACCCTGGTGTTTGCAAATTCCTTTCCTTCCTCGTCATCCTGAGGATGGACATGATTAAACTCACGAAGTACCTGTAAGAGAAAAACAATTTTAAAATCTACCCCTAAAGTTTAGAATCCTCATCGATCCAAATAGAAATGCTGCATAAAATGGAAAATCCAACCTATATGGGACCCTGGTTTCTTTAAGTGTGAAGTCCCTTGAAGAATCAATTGCTAGCAATATCATTAATTTTGAACGGATATTTATTTATAGAAAGCAAATTCCAACGTACTTGATTTCTTTGAAACAGTAATCAGAAAGCACTGAATCTTAACCTTAAGTATTAAAACTCTGATGTAATTAATAAGAAAACAAATAACTTAAGAAGCTTATTTGGTCGCAAAAACAGTTCATTAGAGGTTTTTGCTTGCCCAAGAAATACCGTCTTCGTTAAATTGGATCATGATGCTAACAGTACAAAAAAAACAACATAACGTTATTAAGTCCTCCTAGAATGACAACAGAATGGAATAGAGCTCCAATCTTAACTAGTGAAAGGAACAAACAATAGGTGCAGAGATCCAGAGAGAGGAGAAGACCACACTTGCCTTCTCATACTTCGCTTTGGCAAGTTCAAATTTCTCTTCCTTGAAAAGTCTGTTACCCTGAAAAAGGAACATGTTGCAGCAAATGACTTCCCTTAAAATGAATACTAGATTGGTAACCATTTTTATCCAGGTATCACAGACTAAACCAGGAACGAGACTATCGCATTTCCAACTAAAAAGCAAACTTTCTTAAGGGATAAATATCCAGATTATAAGTTAACAGTTACGGCACTAAAACCTAGTCCGAGCATCCAGATTAATGTCAGGACAAAGCACCCGATTTTTAGACGGATGAGTATTCAAAATCATACTCCAAGCTATAGACATGTATTTACCGTGTAAACTCAATAATTATTTAAAAAGTATAGCAGATTATCTGTATTACTCAAAGTTTCTGAACATATTTGTTTAATACATACCGTGCCTTTGATCTTCTCTACATCGTCCATTATTTCTCTGAAACTAAAACCAGTCCAGTCCTGAAATTTGCATGGAGAGCACACAGATTCAGTCCTATTAACTAGAGACATCAACGAATGAAAATTTCCACCAGTACACGCAAATTCTTTCCCCTTATCTCACCCTATCATACTATCTTCTATGTCGCCACTATTAGAAGCTTTACCTTCGGTGTGTTGAAGTCAAGAAGCTCAATCTCCCATTGCACATAAGCACCTTCAGGAACACTAGATGGCCTGAGCCCATGAAAAATGATTGTAAAATGTTACAAGTGGTGGAAAGTTCTCATCAGAAAAGACGTGTTTATGATGAACATATTTCATCAAGGAGAACCAAGTAAGGGTAAAAGTACAAGCACAAGATTTCTACCTTCTAACCTTTCAAATTTGTCATAGGCATAATCAGGTGGGCATGTTACAAGAGATACCTCTCCAGGCAACATCAAACGAACGGACATTTCAAATCCTTGAGGAACCTGATGTCAAGAATAGAGAACTCAATCATACAAACTGAAAGAGTTAAAACTTAAAAGCAATAGACCATTTACCTCATCCTAAATAAAGTAATCCTTGTAAGGAAGCTATACTTACAAGTAGGACTGGGCATAATATGGTTAAAACCGAAAAAACCGACCGAACCAATTTTTTAAAAATTTCGGTTTCGGTTATTTCGGTCGGTTTCGGTTTCAATTTTCAATATTTCGGTTTTTCGGTTCGGTTTTCGGTTTTTTAGCTGAAAAAATCGGTTAACCGAAAAAACCGAAATTAGATATATATACTCTTTACCCCTTCATTAAAATACTACTCTCAGCCCACAACCTTTAATTAAAATACTGATCTCAGCCCAATAGCCCATGCCCAGCCCAAATTCTAATCAGAAAAATCCCTAATCTGATTTCCCTAACACGTAAATCGTAATTCTCATCTATCTCTCAAATCTCAACTCTCGTCTCAGTTACGCCGCGGCTCCGAGCTCGTCTCTCAACTCTCATCTCTCATCTCTCAGCTCGTCGTCTCAGGCCAGCTGCTGCTCCTGGCTCCTCGCTGAGTGCTCGACTGCTCGCAGCCCGCAACTGTTGTCTCATCAGTCATCTGCTCAGTGCTCGCGACTCAGAGGTTGAAGGTCACTGATCACTGCTCATTGGCCACTTCAATTCCTGCACTTCTGAAGCTTTTTTTTTTTAATTTACAGTGTTATGTATTTCTTACTAGTTTTGACTTTGTGCAGATTTTTGTGGATGAGATTGATTTTTTGTCCTTTTTAGGGGTGTCTAGGCCACTCTGTTTGTTTGTGTTGATGTTGTGAAATGTTGCATTTATGATTATTGGTGTAGCGTAGTAATTCACAATTCAGTGATTCACGGAATTGGGGCAGGTTGTTCGGAAAGTGCAGCACTCGAGAAACGGCGTCTTGGACCACAGCCCACAGGCCACTGTTAATTAAGTTTGGTTAAACCGAAAACCAAACCGAAATAAACCGAACCGAAATTATAATAACCGAACCAAACAGAATTTATTTCAGTTTGGTTTGGTTTGGTTTTACATTTGGTCAAACCGAAAACCGAAAAACCGAACCGATATTTACAAACCGAACCGAACCGACTGAACACCCAACCCTACTTACAAGGTGATATAAAAAGATAAACAAAAACAAGGATTAGATCACTTTATGAGGTCAAAGGACTTACAAGCCCTTCTCCAGAGCTGAACTCTAAAGGCAGACCATTGTTGTCGATTCTTGTATCATAGAACACCGTCTTTTCTTCATTAAGAAGCAAACCTTTGTAGTGTACGCGCAGTAGACTGTCTTGCAGAGGGCAATCCATAGGAAATTCACCTATTCATTTCATAGAAGTGAGAAAGTTTTTCAGTTGATATTAACCTTATTGTAGATAAATTTCAACTCGTGACTAAAAAGACTAAAAGAACATAAAGGTATACATGGCATTGAAATGACAAGAACATCTAACACCTCCATCAAATAGGTAACATCTTAAATACAAGCAACAAGGAAGCTTATCAAGCAGGTCCAATAGAAAATACCAAACTCTCAACTCCATACAGAAACCAAGCAAAACAATTATCATTTCTTGCCAAGAATGCAGTTAATATCCTATAACAAAGTCCAGCATAAAAATGATCTTGGTACCTAACTAAGAACGTTTAAACCTATAATAGTCAAGGCCCTACTTTCCATCAATAAGTGTTGGCCGCGACTCAAGGGGTCATAGAATAGATCAGCCGGCATCAGACACTAGTCGATAAGATAAAAACATAAAATGAGTGTCGTGACTCATGCAATATAATTTGGAATGGATTTTGTAATACAACATCCAAGTCTTTTCACCTCAGTGCTGGGCATCACTCCTCCCACTCTCTAAGATAATGACAATCTAAAGATGCTAAATCCAGTCAAAAAGTCCCTTCCAATGGATAAAGTGCAGAAAGTGAGAACGACCCTTAAGCTATCCACACAACTAGGGTAAGTTACTAGAGGATAATTGTTGTCTAAGAGATTCAATAAAATTGAGGTAATGTCAAATTCAATTGTATTTACCCCAAAGGGAGCAAAATAAGCAAAACCGGGTTAAGTAAAATAATTGAGTTATAGCTTCTCAAAATAGTTTGGGATGATATTTGTCATGTCAATCATAAATACTGCAGTTAAATAATTGAGAAAAGTTATGCTTGGATTAAGTCTCAACAGTACCTCTTCCATCACGTATTCGGCGTTTTATGAGGCGTCCATCTCCAAGCACATCCCGCACCTGCGTCAACAATATTCACATTTGGATTCTTCATAGCAAAAAAAACAGTAAAAGATAAATTGAGCAGAAACTTCTTTTCTTTTCCATAAATGGTAACTCGCGGTGAACTTAAAAGCCAGGGCCTTTTGGGCAGACGAAGTAGGAGTCACAAGCATTAGAGGATTGTTTGCAGGTAGTTTACACATGATGAAGCATCTCTCAGCAATGAAATGCGTGATAAAAATATAAAAAAAACAGGAAGATAAAAAATAAGAGAATACCACTCTTACTATCCCGAAATAATAAGCAAATGCATAAAAAGCTCCCTTGATTTATCTTCGGACATTAATATATGACAATCATTCAATCTATCATACTTCAATCCAATTAGTTTGGGTCGTCCATACAAATTTATACATTCATTCCTCCTTATCTTGACCAATTTCATTCCATTACTAAATCATTTCTCTTACACGGAAAATTAGGAGTTCTTTAATACTACAGGTCCCCTAAATCCCACATTTATCCCCTAGTGACAAATAAGTTTATAACTAGACTAAAATGACTCCTGAAACATCGACCTAATGTAAGTGTAACAATAACAAGTAAGTCTAAAGCTTGACTAGTAGATATCACCAATGATGGACCCTTTGCTTCTATTATGTTCTGCTCTTAGCTATGTCAGCATTGATCCACCTGATTTTAAGTCTTTGAGACAACTTCCTTCCATATGATTCTAGGTCTACTTTATCCTCTTTTAGCATCTTCAGATCATTATTGCTCAAAGAGGCAAAAAATCTGAAACCAAAATTACACCATAGGATATAAAACAGCCTATAACTTGTACTTTGAAGAAGCATGTTCCTTTCTTTTGGCCTCAAGCATATTAGTCAAGAATAGTGACACAAAAAGGTCATTGAATATATATGTTAACGTTTGTAGGTACCTTTTGCACGTTATCCTTACGAAAATGGAATGCTAGCATTAGAAATTAAACATAATAGTAAGGTGGCCATCATAATAATGAAATACACCCTACCGATGGAGAAAATATGATCAAGGAAAAGTCAGAACATCATGATTACATCCTGAAAATGCACCAAATTATGGTGACAAGGCTGAGGAATCACCAATTTTTTAAAGAACTTCTCAAAGTATCCAAATTCATGTGATATCTACTCAGCATGGGTATGTCAAGTCAAATGAAGAGTCCATGTAATATAGCAAAGACATTGTTTCATCACAGACATTGTGACTGGAAGTTGAAGATTAAGAATATAAAAAATACATAAAAGAATGTGTCCTGCAATAGAAAGAAGCACTCTCGGACTGGTCAAGATATAAAGCATCTACCTGAATAAAATGGACAAGTTCCACCTCAAAATGAACTTCGTCAACACCTTCTACCACAGGCATTAAAGTAGACTCTGTATAATATTGGCTTTTAACATAAATGACTGCTTTCTCTCCACGTGGCATGGTTGATATTGCCAGTTCGAGACCTTTGGGTACCTAGAGTTGGTGAAAATAGAATGCATGATTAGATACATTGCGGTCAAGATAAAAGGAAATTCAAACCCTGAAGTTCTGGACAGCAAAACTAAGGAGCTTGGCATCCCAACTCAATTGAAAATGGACCTCCAAATTATATAAAATTTTCATCGAAGGTAAAACACCTGTGATCAAGAGAGTATAAAAAAAATTTCAAGTATGGAAATCATTACCGAACCTCAGGTTTACCAAATGTGAAGAAATATGGTTCATCCTTGGTCCGCGATAGAATCACTTTGCCATCTCCTGACTTCGCCGAAATCCTAGAATAAATCATAATTCAGATTACACTTACAGACTCACATATTTAGAACTATCAATGAAGCATCCATGGGAACTAGAAGCCTCAGGAGAAAGGAGGGTTTCTACCAAGCTTTTACTTCATAAGGTTCCCGAGGTGTTTCCCAGCTTTGTCCTTCTTCTATAACCTGTTTAAAATTCCAAAACAATCATTTCACTTATTACATCTAATACATTTTAGTTCAATAAGTCATTTGAAACCACATCTCGCTATAACAATTCTTATTCTGCAGTTGCACTATGCTTGAAAATTGGAAGCTAACAAAATTGCAGCTTATTACACTGATTACAGCATTGAATGAAAACACCAGATAGTGATCAGACACAGATGCACAAGCACACATCTTACACAAGTGTTCAAAGAGATTACTGAGGGTGTGGGTGTGGGTGTGGATGAAGGAAAAATAACTGTTAAGCAGCAAGCTGTGTACCTTCTTTAGGACTCCCAAATCATCAGTGATCACCTGAGAATGAAAATGAAAAAGATTAGTTTTTTGAGACACATCCTACCATAAATGAAACTACCAAAATTTCTAAAAGAGGGGGAAAAGTAGGAATTCAAAGGTCTGACAGAAAAGCTTTCACGTAACATCAGGATTTGCAAACAATTTCTTCTAAGTAGAAAATTTCTTTTTGTAGTATTACCACTCTTCTAGTAGTGATTTGCAACAATCAGATGCAGTAAAAAAGATAGGAATACCATACTACAACAACAACTACACCTCAGTCCCAATCAAGTTGGGGTCGTCTATATGAATCACCACTTTTTCATTTAAGCTCATTTCATATAACCATCATACTAAACAAGGGACAACATAAGTGATATCAAGAGGTACCACAGTACGGAATAAATAGCAGCACATACAGCTCCAACAAGGCTATGTAGGCACTAATTCATATGAGTACAGGACAGAAAGCACCAAGAAACTAGAGGAGCAGATTGATATGGATTGCAACTTTAATTTCATTGACGTTAAACAGGATGTAGGAGCATTCTTGCCTTCACTTTGGAAAATTCAATCAACTCAATCTCAAAATGCAGCTCAGTATCCTTGGGAAAGTTATCTGGAGCTGCAACTGGACAATCCTTCTCTCCATAGTGCATTTCGGGTTTCATTTTGAACTGAGGTAACATTAAGCAACAAACAGTGAGCTATGAATATAATTTTTCATATCATCCATGTAAAGATGTAAGAACAAAGAGAAAATGAATTCACAAGTTCATATTAAGGGGCTTATAAAATGATCAGAGATTATTTTTTCTATTTTATCCCCTTTAACAGCATCTAAACATTGGAGACGTATTATATTCTGAAGAGGTTACTAAAAAAGTAGATTTAACATGTTCTTTTCATGAAACTAATAAGAAATTACTGGAGAAGATACAAAAAACTTCACAATTTTGAGATGATTTAGCAGAGAAATATAACATGTTATGAATTGTTTACTTTTGAAGGACTTTAAATATACAGATTCGGGTCACAATAACTAAATGAAAAGTTCCAAAGTATATACCATTGCAACTTCACCCTTCAACATTGTTGGAATCCCCTCCAGCAATCCTAAAATGATCTTGCTTTTCCCAATAACATGCCTTATTGGGGTACCCTTGCCTGAGTAATAAAAATGTAAAAGAGAAGAGATTTCAATGCATTAAGGCAAGATTGGCATACTCCAAATTACAGAGTTCATGTTCAGTATATTTAAGAGAGTGTAAAACTAAAAAGTAGCGCAATCATTCCAAGAAACGGAGTTTAAAAAAAATACTAAAATGATGGCAACCGAATGCGCAGTTCTAGTGCAACGATGGAAATACGACTGAGTTAATTTAGAAGACAAAATCAAAATGTAGAAGTGGAAATTTTATCTGTAAATCTTATCAGCATATATTTATTCGTGGTAGTATTTTATTACTCAGTATTCTGTATTCCAGAGAAGAATAATGAAGTAAGCAGCATGTTTATATCCCTAATCCTTCTGCATAAGTTGTTTCCCCTAAAAACTATAGCTTCTCAAAGGTTCCACATATCAACCCTACCTCCAAAGTCTGACCGTGTCGATTCAACCGTAACTCCATCCAGTGTTCTAACTGTACAATGATATATTACCTGTTCAAATTCATCAAAAACATAATAAGTAACCAATATGTTTTTCCTACCTAGAACTCACAGAAGCTGATTTTTTCATCAATATGAATCCTCATCATCATCACAAACACATAATTCAGAAAATAAAATGCACAAGTATACCTGATTACCCTCAGCAGGTTTTGATTCACCACCACCAGGCCTCACAATAGCTTTCATCAAACTTCCAGGAACAATCTTTTTTCTTCTGCATACAAGTCATCATTGAACAAAATGTGAATAACAGTAGGTAGTAAAATGTAGTCTCGCTTATCCTTCCATATTAGTAACCGTAGTATTACTCCTGTAGTTTCATGTACTTCGATTATCTTATTATTCTATTGTCCTTTTTCAATGGTCTGCTTTCTATAGTATTTTGCTATTGCTTCTTCACTTACATTATTTCTTTTTCCTTGAGCCAAGGGCCTATCAGAAAAAACCTCTCCACCTCCCAAGGTAAGGGTAACATTTGTGTACACTATACCCTCCCCAGATCCCACTTATGGGATTACACTGGGTATGTTGTGGTTGTTGTTGTTGGGTCAATTGTCAAGAGAATGACATTTTCTCATCCCCGATCTCTTACTTCTTGAAAGAAAGTGAATAACAGCTAAAAACACTTCTATTTTTATAAATTCATGAACAAAGTAAACTGACTTGATCCAAGGGTCTATCGGAACGTATCCTACCCTCCCCAGGCCCCACTTGTCTTGTTGGATTACACTAGCTATGTTGTTGTTGCATAAATAAAGTGAACTGGGTCAATTCTAATCACAATAAAAATTTGATCTTTTGTCATCCTCAATCTCTTGTTCTTAAAAAAAAAATGATTAACAGCTAAAAAAAACTATTATTTTCATAAATTCATGAAAAAAAAGTGAACTGGATCAATTCTTAATAGAATAAAATTTGACCTTTTATCATCCTCAGACTCTGGTTTTTTCTTTTCTGGTTGCTTAACTTGTTGCTCATGATCTTCATCAGCTACTACTGCCATTTCCCTCTAGCTACTGCAAAGTGTAACAATACATTCCAAGAACAGATTTTTACAACCAAAACTACAATTATGATAAAAAAAATTGAGCAAAAACACATAACCCCACTTAATAAAAACATACAAAAATCAAGAAGTTGAAGAATTACCTTATTGGGTATGTGTAAAATTGGAGTAAAAGATTGAAGAAATTTATCAAGAATGGCTAGAAAATCAAGTGGGTGTTGCTGTTTGATATTCTTGGTGACCAACTAATCACTAAAAGACTATCAAAATTCCAACTTTTGGCTCTGATTCTGTGAGTAGTGACAAAATTTAGCTGAAAATTTCGATTTCATTAGAACAAGAATGGGCTGGAGCCAGGGATTTAGTGGGCTGCTACAGTTTGACCATAACCTGCTGGACCAAAAAATATGAATATTTCCACTAGATTTTCCTAATTTTAATTTTTAGGATAAAAATAATTCTCAAATATTTTAAATAAGATTGTAATGTTTAAAAAGTATAAAAAAAAATCTTTGAATTCTACTTATTTACCATATTTAATAGGCGTTTGGCCATAGATACCAAATGGTTTTGACTTTATTCGATTTTGAAATTTATGCTAGAATGTAAAGATAACTTCATAAGCGAAAAAATGAGTTAGAAAATAACCTGTTTTTTAAATTTGAAATGCAATTTTAACCTTGGATTTGTAATTTTCACCACAACTTAAGTGATTTTTAAATAAAATGAAAAATTATTTTGAAAAAAAATGAATACCCAAACGGAAAATGTATGAAAGTGTGTAGTTAATAGAAAAAACTCTTTTGACTTTGCAAATAGTAAAAATCTTACAAATTCAGATTTTAAAACTATTTTTACTTTTTCTATATGAACTTCTGATAGAAAAATCTGTCTATTTCTGAATATTGTTAGAAATATATTACTCCTGTTTCAATGGCTAATGCAACTAATTTTGATAATAACAAGTTCAGTGAAATGAGTGTATTTGGCAAAAGTAACATCATAGAATGTTTCTATAGACCCTCGACAATTTTTTGTTAATAACATCAGGTAAGAAATATGAACTTGCAAAAATTTAAGAAAAGCTATAGTATTAGCTAAGAGATTATAGAATGCTCTAAGTTGACATTAAAAAATGACAAACTATCACAAGTGAACACAGAAAATAGTTTCATCTGGACCATATTATTCATCACACAATATTTTAGAGCCTCCTTAGTTACAATAGCTTTCGCCTCCATGTCTGTAGTAGCATGAATTTCCTCGGGGCGTGTGCATAGATAAGATCATTAATCAAGCCTCGCTACCCCCACAAAGGCAGGGGTAAGGTCCGTGAACATTCTACCATCCCCAGACCCCACTTGGGAAATTACACTAGATACGTTGTTATGGTGCATAGATAAAGATCACTCGATGCCTCGCATATACAAAAGCCTAAGAACTCTTCTGAGGATTTCCTGGACATGCACCATCCATCCGTGTTGCACTTCAACCAATTCAGTGGAGGAAAAGCCCGAAAAGAACTTTCTTGCAAATGGAAAACTGTTCGGATCACATCTCTGTCTGCTTATCCTCCTATTTATTAAGAGACAAGTATACTCGAGATACCTTTCTATCTCTTAGCTTGCACTTGCATTTTCAGCAGGGCTGTTGACCTTGGTGTAGGTCATCTTTGAATGTCACAGCTGAAGCTTACTCGTGTTCGATTTGTAGTCTCCATTACTCAAGGTAGGGGGGTACGGTCTGCGTACACTATATCCTCCCCGGACCCCACTTGTGGGATTAAACTAGGTACTTTGTTCTAATTGCTGGTGTATCACTCATGCCAGATCCTCGAGGCTAACTAGAGATGTACTTGCTTCCTCTAGTAGACTTTTAGGCCGTTTCTCAACCTTCAGAGAAAAAAAGATAGCCTTTCATCACTGGCGTATAAAGACTGCAATCTTGATGGACTAGTTTAAGACATCTGTAAGACACCTTTTACGTGGCCTGAGGGAAGCACATTGACATGTTGAGATTGCAGTTCTAAAATTGTTCAACGAATGAAATGTAATACACTGCAAAATGCCAGAAAAGGAAATAAGATAATATAGATAATGAACACAGTGAAACAAGAAAGGAACAAGGTACAGGATCCCTTGCTTTAAAGAATCCAAACAACCAAAAAAAATTAATGAGGGAAAGAGTAAAATTAGATTGTAGCAGTTAGGGGCTATACATTCATTTGAAAAGCTGATACGTGAGCTAACTAGGAGCAGCTTTACCGATATAGCTATTACAAAATATGCCTAAAATAACGAGACTAACTTGGTTATGCAAAATCAGACATAATGAATAGTACTAGCAAAACAAACCAAAATATGTAGCCAAAAGTTCAAACCACTTCCTATATGGCATTTGACGATGGATAGGTTCCATTAAAGCGTCTATATATTATTTGGATAGGTTCCATTAAAGTGTCAATATAATATTTGGATAGGTTCCATGATAGCATGAATATAGTATAAGTACTTTATCAAATCAACAATCAAAC
>JAJOOO010005843.1:0-18839 GCA_029582685.1 Solanum piurae
TCACCATTAAAATACATCTAACCTATCAGCAAGCAAGACCCAATAATAATATCAACACATATTTGCTAAATCACACCCCAAGAATGGGGGTTTTTAGCTACACATCAAGAAATATAAATTTATACCTTCAATGATGTTGGAATCAAATGGGTATAGAGAAATAAGTCTTAATTTGAGCAAAGAAGGAAGAATCCAAGACACTCACTTCCAAATTGAAAGAGGTGAAACCCTTTTCTTCTTCAAGTCTTCAAACCTTTACAAACTTGAGAGTAAAATAAAATAGTACTACATCCAAAATATGATAATAAAAATATGATACTAAAATCTGATATTGTCCAATGATTCTCAATGAGTATTTATATTTTTCAGAAATATGTGCTGCGGCGGATCACTCGGCGATATTAGTCAGAATCGGCAATCAACTCGGCGATTCGCCATTTGGTGTAGTTCATCGCCGTATTGCGCCATCCTTCGGCATCATCGTGCTCTGGGTCATTGGGCGCATAGTACTGCTTTGCAAAACTTATCAACGATGCGCCGACTGCTCTCTTTTTCCGCCGACTTGATCTTTTACTTCAGGGCTCGGCACACTGGAACAAAAGGCGAAGTGAGACCTTTCGGCGACTCGCCAAGTGAACTCGGCGATCCTCAGGCCTTTATTTTCTCGTTCTTTTCAGCCTTTTCGTTCCTTTTTGTGAAGTAGTGTCCATGCAATCCTTCAAACTTCAAATACCTGAAACTTAAAGGTTTTCATCAGATATTGAGATAAAATCAGCATTTGAGGACACAAATTCTATTAAAATAAAGCCCTAAATGAGTCCAATTTGTGGACTCATCAGAGTTCTTCTCCTTTTCTCTTTGGAGGATTTGACCCTCCCTTGTTTATGGTTATGCCCTTTGCTTTCTTCTGAGGTTGCGTGGTTAGATTTGTAAGTACCATATCTGCAAAAGATTGGAACAAATTAGGAGAAAATCAAACATAAGCACATAAAATCTATTGCAGACAGACTCGCCGAACCTTTTTGGCGAGCTATATTGGGCTCGCTGAAGGGATTGGATTAAATTTTTTGGCAAGTTGGCGATAGGAAGGCCCTTCGGCAAATCGCCGACTACTTTCGGCGAGTAAAGGTTTGTCCGCCGAAAGTTACAGTGCAACAAGGGTTTCAGGGGTGCAAATAAAGAGCGATCAAGAGTACTTTTGGCGAGACGCCGAGTGCTTTCGGCGACCTCAGTCTTCTCGCCGAAAGTTACAAACTCAAACCACAAATTTAACACGAAATTAAAAGCGAGATGAAGACATTAGGCGGAATACCGAGTAATTCGGTGAGCTCGACCCAGCTCGCCGAACGGTCCAACGTGCCCATTTTCAATCCACCTTCTCAAATTCAACCCCGCAACCCCCAAAAACAAAATCAAAGCATGCACTAATGGAACTCAAACAAGATCTGTACTGCCTATCACCCCGAGATACTCAAATTTTTCCTGGTTTTGCCAAATTTGTCCATTTGACGATATTTTCTCTTAAGAGTGGTGTTACCCGCTCTATCATTGAGCAGTTTTCGTCATTTAGCACAAACATGAGCTACTTAGACTTCACCCAATCAATATAAACAACACACAAACACAACCCAATACAATTTCATTCATTTAAAAGCACAAAAATTATGGGCATTTGACGATCAAAACAATACGGCAAGATTTTCAAATTAAAATTGGCATTTAAGAATTCTAACTCTATCAGATAGGCCCAACACACAACAACACGGTACGATCATTGCAAGTGAGTACAAAATTTTCAAATGTAAACTCGGGATTCGGAAACCAACCTTATATATCGATTAAAACATGATTGGAAAGCTAGGAGGCAAAGAAATACTAGTTCCGAGCACCAATCAACAACTAAAATACTAATGGAAAGAAAGAATATTGTTGGATTTCAAATTCTAAGACTCTTGGCCATTATAAACCGTCCGGTTCACACCATTCGGCGATATTAGTCGCACTCGCCGATCCACTCGGCGACAAGCCGAGTGGTCACTTGGCTACACACCGAGTGGTTACTTGGCTCGCCGAGTTTTACAGGACCTTCAGTCAAAGTGAGAGTCCAAAGGGCGGTCTTCATCATGAACACCGAACAGGTCGGCGAGTTGCCAAATTGCTCCAGGGCTCACCGAGTTTACAGACTCCAAGTTAGTCTTGTGTATGTTCAAATCGGTGGGTCAATTCGGGCACGCAGACCATTTCGGTGATTCATCGACTTACCATTTTACTTGCCAATATTCATTTTCCAAACACTTTCAGCATTTAAACCTGCACCACTAACACACCATTATTTATAAAAGCAAACAAAAGCATTTAAAACCTTGGGTTGCCTCCCAAGAAGCGCCTTAGTTAACTTCGTGGCACGACGCGAGTCCTTACTCACTCTCCATTGGTGGGGTTGGTCCTAGTGTTACTAGGTAACCACAATATATCATTTGAGTGAAGAGGAGGCACTGCATAACTCATGAGTGTCCTGATCAGCTGGATCGATCTATAATATAAGCCAATCATTTGATTCAACACTTTAATATTCTACTTCATCTCTTCCAACATTCGATCTTGTTCGGTGATCTTTTGGAGAATGATTTGGAGTGTGTCCTCGACACGATTGTTCTCCCTGTTTCTAGATTGTTTCTGCTCATGAAGGGGTATGTACATCCCTTGGCTCTTGCACTGGTTTTCCACCTCCGATATTTTGGTGGCCAACTCATTCAGCTGAGTTACCAGTGCGGTTAACTTGAACTCCCTCTCGACTTCTTGACCCGTCTCAGCTGAGTTGCTACCATTTC
This sequence comes from Solanum piurae, assembly GCA_029582685.1. NCBI lineage: Eukaryota > Viridiplantae > Streptophyta > Magnoliopsida > Solanales > Solanaceae > Solanum > Solanum piurae. Next base: position 2,832 of record JAJOOO010005843.1, read on the forward strand.
CCTCAGCCATGCTCAGGGTATCTGCCTACATCAACAACTTCAAAGCAAAACAAAACTAAAAATAAAGTTAGTAAACTATGACTATCAAAAGCAAAATTCGTCTTAACCAAAAAATTTCACGTAACACCACTCCCCGGCAGCAGTGCCATTTTGATGTTTACGTAATCAAGACACAACTTCCAATTCGAGTGTCTACAATCGTACAATAGTAAATTAACCCAACCAAGGGTTGGGGTCGAGTCCCAAGGGAGTAGTTCCTGAAAATGAATGGTTAAAGCTAACGTAGCTAAAGACTTTATCGAATGAAGACATGAAAAATTAAAGGGTTTGACACGAGTGTCAATTATCAATGGGGGATTTATAAACAAGTAAAGAGCAAAATCAACAAAAATAAAGAGAGATACGAATATAGAGTCGGGATTCTTGGGATGTGATAGGAATACAGGCTAAACTAGATCACTGGGTACATGCTTTTGATAGTAAATTCGTTGAATATTTGTGACTAGGCTAGACTATAGTGGGGGTAAATTCTCTCTCGAGCAACTTACCTCGAATCAACTTGGTTTCTCTTGAACACCGAGTTGCAACTTTAAGCACACCCTCCGCCTTAGCCCACTCACTCTCTCGAGCTGAGTGTATGGGAGAAGGACTAGGTTTCACTCTCTCGAGCTGAACCTCATGTCGACCCAATCCCACCGGCCATCAATTTAGTAGTCTTAGTTTTACGACCTCTCTCTTGAGCAAGCCAAAATCACAAAGGTGAAATCGTATTTTCAAATATAATTTCATTAAGTTCCACCACAACTACTAAACGAAATCACATTTACACAACAAATAAACCATCAAGAAACAAGACCCAACAGATAATCTAACCCATATTCACAAAATCACACCCCAAGAATTGAGGTTTTAGCTAAACATGTAAAAGAGATAAAAAGTTATACCAATATTAGTTTCCATCAATGGGTATGCAAGATTAAGTCTTAAAAGAAGTCAAGAGTGACGAATCCACAAGACCCAAGTCCAAAATTTTGGAGTTGAAATCCTTTGAATCTTCAAGTTCTTCAGAATCCTCTCCAAACTTAGAGAGAATATTATCTCTCAAAATTGTATTCTAAACTTAATATAACTAAATCTGGCTACTAAGAATAAAAATTGAACTAGTATTTATAGTTTTCAGAAAATGTGCTGCGAAGTAGCCATTCGGTGCAGTTAGTCGGGATCGCCGATACACTCGGCGATCCGCCCTTTGGTCTTCTTCATCGCCTTTCAGCTCTTGCCTTCAGCATCTTCGCGTCCTAGATCATTGGGCAACATAGAACTACTTCGTAGAACTGCTTGGTGACACACCGACTGCTCCTTTTTACCGCCGATTTGATCCTTTCTTTCAGGGCTCAACACAATGGAACAAAAGGCGAGGATAAAACATTTTGGCGACTCGCCGAACGGGTTCGGGGATTCTCAGATCTTCATTTCTTCGTTCTTTCAGCTGCCTTTGTTCCTTTTTGCTAAGTAGTGTCCATGCTTTCCCTCAAACTCCAAATACCTGAAACTTAAGGGTTTTCATCAGATATTGAGATAAAATATGCATTTGAGGAAACTAATTCTATCAAAATATAGCCCTAAATGAGTCCAATTTGTGGACTCATCAATTGTGCAGGTTGGAAAGTTAAAAGTGTATGAAAATGAGTAGTAGGCGAGCCAAAAGTCCAATCGGCGACTTGCCGAATAGGTCGGTGACTCGTCGAATAGGTCGGCGAGCCTGACTTGAACCGCCATTTGAACCACCCATATTTCTGGGGATTTTGTAAGACTCAGCGAGCTAAATGGAGACTTGATACATTGCCAAGTGGGTTGGCGACCGCAACTAATGTCGTGACCTGCGCGCGAACTGAAGAGGTTTAAAAGGCCAAACAGTTTTAAATTCAAAAATCTCTTCATTTTCATTCTTTTTAATTTTTGTACTCTCACAACCGTTTATATTGTTCTTTCTGCATTATTGTTCTCACTGTATTTGGGATCTTGGGTTCGGGGTGGTTTTTAGGATTACATTGCTTCCTAGCTTTCCAAATTTTTGGCATCAAAGGTTGGTTTTACGAACCCCATTATAAAAAGAATAATTGGTGGTCATCAAATGCCTGATCGTTTTATAGTGTTTATTTCTTTGCATTTGAGGACAACTGCTATTTTTGTTGGCGGGGTGAGGTATTTCCATACCCATCTCTATTGGGCTGTTTTTCTGAATATTGTTGTTTCTGGGTTCTGTGAATGTTGGATCTATTTTTTGGTTTACATATCTATATCTTGGTTTCTGATCCATATTGGTCCATTGTTTTGAATTGCAAATGATTTTTAACCAATTTTAAAATTTGCCACCTCTTGTGTGTGATTGTGGCTGTTCTTGTACAAATTTGAGTGTCGGTTGTGGTCAATACCGATGACTTGAACAGTGCTCTTAATTGAACAAAGTGAATGTGTGGCTACGATGAGGCAAACAAAGTTACATAGGCAATATGTGAACTATTAGCATCTCGTTGTGACTAGCTGGTTGTCGAATGAGTCTATTGTGATGACCATTGCACGCTAGCTAGAAAGTGTGGAGTCTTGTTTGATAATTGTATCAATACCTTGAGTGGTGAGGTCGTACTAAACATTGTGCTTGATGACACCTAGAATTTTCCCTATTGGTCCGGTTGATTAAGTAATGCAAGCAATAGACATGATCTTAGGAAATGTTTTTGAAGAGTGAGCCTATTTGACTACATACCTCTTTGTGGCAAACCTTGTGAGAAGTGTGAACCTTATGTCACGACCCAGGGGTACACCCTAGACGTAACATGGTGTACTTAACCCTAAAGGGGTCTCATACAAGCCGTTAACCCCAAAGGGGTCTCATACAAGCCCTAAACATATCATAACATAAGATAATAGAGAAGTAAGGAAAATTTATAAACTTTTAACCAGACAATTAAATTTATTTTTCACAAAAGCAAGCGAAAGTCTTTTCTAAACTTTGTCTCAAACCATCTAATACAACTTGAATAAGAAGTCTTGGGACACAGCCCATACAATAGTCTCAACATAAAAATAAAAGACATAAATGAACATAGTGGGTTTGTCCTTGAAGCTATGAGGACTCACCAAATCTTCAACTCTTCTTGCTCCTTAGAAACCTAGCCTCCAAAGAATAGCACTCAAGTCTCCAAACCCTGCATTTGATTAGAATGTAGGCAAAGTATGCGTTAGTACAAAATGTACCAAGTATGATAGCTAGAACAACATCATAAGAGCATCTCAAAATGGTTAGTCAACATAAGACATAAACATAAGAGATAATAACATAGTCATAGCATAATCTCCAACATAAGCATCATATAATCATAAGTCAACATAAGACATAGTAAATGAGCATAGGAGATACTTCATGAAACATCAACTATAAGAATAAGAGACAATATCATAATTATATGTAAAGTCTCCAATCATAAGCATCATATAAGCCTTTCTAAATCTTAGACATTCATAGCATAAAATAACTATTCTCAAGTAACCTCAAAGTACACTTGTGCAAGGCAAGAATAACATCCCATAATACCATCCAAGCTAAGTATCCCTTTTTGGTCATCTTAATCATAGCCTATATGCATGGTCAAGTATTAAGCTTTCTTTCCATAAGGGCATCATACTCCTAAGTAACATCAAAGCACACTTGTGCAATGTATGAAAGACATCCCATAATACCTTCCATACTAAGCATAATCTTGAAGTCATTCTAGTCATATTTACCCTCCTTTGGTCTCATTATTAGCTTACTTCATGTAGACAATGGAACTATCATCTTTAGTCAATTCTATCATGGAAGGCAACTATAGCAACAATTCATCAAGCATAACTCATGTAAGACAACACTCATTAGTTAACCTTAACTCATACTTGTGCAATGCATGAATGACATCCCATAATACCATTCATACTAAGTACTTCTTTAAGTCATCATACTCATGCTTCTTGGTTTGGGACTGAGTCCCTCTCTTTAGAACTTAGAACACTATGAGATACTCCCTTAAGCACATCTTAATTCATTAATAGATTGAACAGTATGAGATACTCCTTTTAGCATGTCTAGGTTCATTATTAACATGGACCCTATGAGATTCTACCATAAGCATGTCTAAGTCCATTTATACTTTTTAGCACTATGAGGTACTTCACTAAGTCTATCTTAGTTCCTCATTATTTCAAACACTAGTATATACTACATTAAGTACATCTTAGTTCATCAAGCCTGAACTTTAGGAGATGCCACCTAAAGCATAATCTTAGTTCACTAAGGTTGAACTGTAGGAGATGGTTCAATAAGCATGATCTTAGTTCAATAAGTTTGATCTCTAGGAGATGCTTCATTATGCACAATCTTGGACCACTATCTGTGTTGGACACTAGGAGATGCTTTCTCAAAAATGATCTTAGTCCGTTAACCATGTTGGGCTCTAGGAGATGCTACATTAAGCATAATCTTAGCCCATGAGGTTTGAACTCTAGGAGATGCTACATGGATCACAATCTTAGTTCATTACTAATCTTGTTTAATTTGGATATAGCTTTAACCGAAATGAGAACATATTAGCTATCACATGATCTCTCAAGGTGTTACCCACACCATCACGGGTTGGTCGACTTGCCTAAGGTAGAATCGGGTTGTTAGCTTAGTCGGATCCACTAGCTAACTTTCCTACAGGGCACATAGTTATGGGATACATAGATTGCTACTAGAAACCCAAAACTCCACTAGGTCAAGGCTTCCATCTCATGAGACACACGTTGGGAAATCCGAACTCTTCTAGGTGAGAGATCCCATGTTGGAAGCCCAAACTCAACTAGGTGGGAACCTCCATGAAATCCCAAACTCAACTAGGTGGAAACTTCAATCTCATTTCAATATCCACTCGGTGCTAGGCCTAAATCCCACAAGATAATCATTAAGTCTCTACTTTGACTCAAGTTTATGGAAAGATGTTTTTGACAACTAATCCATGCTAATACCTCCTTTAGACCATGCGTGAGAAACTATCACCATACATGACCTAGGTATAAAGGATCTTTAGCCTGAGGTTCAATTAGGTGAGAAAAGCCTTTCAACCTTAGAACCATTACTATGTGAGAGCACCTTTCACATTAAGTTCATTATGACTTCATGAGAATTATCTTCCAATCATCCCACAACAAAAACCTTATCTTTAATACTTTACTGTCAAAGTATTCATAAGACATGAACATACATTCATACAAACATGCATCATATCACATCTTTCCCTCTTAGGGTCAAAGCTTATATCACATTAACATGTCTAGAATTACTACATTAGACATGAACATCAACATATATCAAGTGATTCGACCACTTCTTACCATATAGCATTCATAAGGTGAATTAGGTAGATAATCTTTCATCATAATTCTATTCATTAGCCTTCTATTCACATGTAGGTTGTACTCTAAAAGCCTTAGAATCTATAGTTAATCATATTAGCTTCACTCTAAAGCCTTAGTGATCAACATTAACAACTATGAGTCTTAATTCTCAATAACTCTACACCATGGAACCATATTATGAACCTAGATTACAGGGCATTCAATCACATTCTTCATTACTAGGTGATTCTAGCCATAATTCATCCTAAAGGTTCAACTTCAACTTTACAAGTCAAGATCCCTCATAAATAATAGAGTCTAGTTCAATTCATGTCTATGTATTCCTAATCTTGAGTAACTACTACACATGACATTGATTTTAGAAGATCAATTATGAACCTTCAATTTCACCTCTAATGGCATAAACCCAAAAAATATCCAATTCATCAATTAGTCTAGGGTTTACAATAGAAATCACATAAATTCATCATTATATCATAATTCCATGCTAATTCATTCATAATTAGGTATTATCCACTAGATTGGAATCATACCTAAGCACTACCTACAATGTTGGAAGAAACCCTAGCTAGGGTTGGGTTTTGACTTCACAGTTGGTGGAAAACCTAGGGGGCTCTATGGGTGGAAGAACCCATAGATGATTAAGCTAACATACCTCCACTCAAAGCCCTAAAATAATCTTGAACCAATTGAGGAAATCTGCCTCTCTTCATTCTCTTCTTCTTTGCTTCTAGAGAGAGAATTTTCTTGAGAGGAAGTGGGTTCTTAGATGAATGAGTTAATTGAGTTAGTTTAGGGTCTTATTAGGTATTTATACGTGATTATTTAACTAATTAACCAACCTCCCTAACCCCTAACTAATTACTAATTAACTCCCTAAGTTCCCAACTTAAAAACTTAAACTAAATATCTGCTTGGATTCACGACTTCAACACCCACGGACCGTGGGTGGGTTCACGGAGCGTGCTGTACCTCCGTAGCTGCTGGATTGGAGCTTGAAAGTTGCAGGTGAAATCATCCTTGACCCACGACCCCAACCCACGGGGCGTGGGTTCATCTACGGCCAGTAGATGGCTGCAAATTGACAGATTTTGGGGCTGTTTTGAGGTTGTCCTCAAGGAGCCCTTGGGTGGTCCTTGGGGGGTCGTACCTTGACGCCCTAAATCTAAACCCTCATTCTAAGTACGGAAATCATTTTTACGAGTTTAACCCTCATACCAAACTCCAAAACTCCCATACAGGGATCTAGAACTCTCTAGTTCAACTTTCTAGTTTCCGGGGTATTACAATATCTCCCCCTTGGGATCATTCATCCTCGAATGAAGATTCTAAACACTTCTTAAAGTAACAACTCTAAAATAGAAGCCTATCATGCATGCACTACATATAAATGCACACAATCAAGGAAGAAAACTTCAATTCCAAGCTAAACATATTCAATGGAACACAAGGGAGTAGGAACTACTTCTACCAACCCAAAATGCATGAAATTCTATATCTACTCATTTTCAAGGAGGAACTAACATCTCCCAACTAAAACATGCTTAACACACTTTCATGGAGCCTAACTGCAATTTACTCTATAAATATATTCATTCTAGGAGGAATATTTCAACTCCAAATTAAGGCATGCTTATATATTCATCTCATGAAGTCAAATATGCAACTCATACTCAATGCACTACCACATGAGGAAATAGATGCATATAAGTCATTTCTAACAAGACCCAAGCATTTTCATGAACATGCATATAAGGAAGTCATGGCAACACACAAATCACACATGGCTTCATAATAAAGAAAATCATGAGGAACTCATCATCTCAAGATCTTACATGCTAAAGGAGGAATATAAGGAAAAATGATGAGGATATCGGGACTTCTCATTGGCCCTAGGCCTCCCAAGTAATACCCTCAACTAAACCTTTACTAAAAGATCACTCCTTAACATTTTCATGGGAACAACTTCCTTGTTCTTCTATTTCTCAACTTGCTGGTCTAAGATCTCTACCGGTACTTCTAAATTAGAGAGGTTCTCATTAAGCAACCCTACTAACACTACTCAAAAACTCATATGAGCCTACCAAGACGGGACTAAACTTCTCATAGTCACTACACCTGTCAAGGTGAAAATTTCAAGAAAACCTAACTTATGAACATCAAGGACACTCAACGACCTTGCTATCTAAGAACATTATCTCCCCCTTGCGAGCAAGCCTATACAAACTCTTTTAAGCATTACTTCTTTCAATTCTAAGGTCGGAGCAAGTCATCACTAAACTTTCACATCCATCACACAAGGTATTTCTAAACCAAGGTGAATTACACTTCTACCCTCTTTAGAGGAGTTTATTCACTCAACCCATCTAGGTATTACTAAAACACTCTATTCATCAAGTCTATCAACATACCTCAAAACCCATCATGACTCAGTCGTGTTTTACCATCAACTAAACATAACCATAATGCACTCATTCATACTGATGACAACATCACAATCTATCATCCCAAATCTATCAAGTCACATAGCCATAATTGGCATCACAACCAACCTTTTCTCCCTCTCTCCTTGTAGCATAAGCCCTTCGAGTAGTCATATCCTAAAGATCACCGGATAAAGGAATAAGAGAGAGACTTATAGAGTTAAACTCTATGACACAACTTGGAGAATGAAGAAGTGAGATTTCCTAAGCATCCAATAGCCTCCTATTCATAAATGTGGCGCGCTTCACATTTATGAACAAGACTCTACTAGACGTGGTTTGAGACCATCCTAGAACCATTATAAACCTTGTGCTCTGATTACCAAGTATGTCATGACCCAAGGTACATCATAGACCTAACATGGCATACTTGACCCCGAAGGGGTGTCATACAAACCCTTAGCATATCATAACATAAGATAATAGAAGAGTATGGAAAATTTAAATTTTTTTAACCATATAATTGAAGTCATTTTTCACAAAAACTAGTGGAAGTCTTTTCTAAACTTTATCTCAAACCATGTAATACAACATGAATAAAAAGTCTTGGGACACAGCCCATACAATAGTCTCAACATAAAAATAAAAGACATAAAGAAACATAGTGTGTTTGTCCTCAAAGCTATGAGGACTCACCAAATCTTCAACTATTCTTGCTCCTTAGAAACCTAGCCTCCAAAGAATAGCACTCAAGTCTCCAAACCCTGCATTTGATTAGAATGTAGGCAAAGTATGCGTTAGTACAAAATGTACCAAGTATGATAGCTAGCACAACATCATAAGAGCATCTCAAAATGGTTAGTCAACATAAGACATAAGCATAAGTGATAATAACGTAGTCATAGCATAATCTCTAACATAAGCATCATATAATCATAAGTCAACATAAGACATAGTAAATGAGCATAGGAGATACATCATGAAACATCAACTATAAGAATAAGAGACAATATCATAATTATAAGTAAATTCTCCAATCATAAGCATCATATAAGCCTTACTAACTCTTAGACATTCATAGCATAAAATAACTATTCTCAAGTAACCTCAAAGTACACTTGTGCAAGGCAAGAATAGCATCCCATAATACCATCCAAGCTAAGTATCCCTTTTTGGTCATCTTAATCATAGCCTATATGTATGGTCAAGTATAAACTTTCTTACCATAACGGCACCATACTCCTAAGTAACCTCAAAGCACACTTGTGCAATGTATGAAAGGCATCCCATAATACCATCCACAGTAAGCATAACCTTGAAGTCATCCTAGTCATATTTACCATCCTTTGGTCTTATTTTTAGCTTACTTCATGTAGACAAAGGAACTATCACCTTTAGTAATTCTATCATGGAAGGCAACTATAACAACAATCCATCAATCATAACTCATGTGAGACACCACTCATTAGGTAACCTTAAGTCATACTTGTGCAATGCATGAATGGCATCCCATAATACCATTCATACTAAGTACTTCTTTAAGTCATCATACTCATGCTTCTTGGTTTGGAACCTAGTCCCTTTCTGTAGAACTTAGAACACTATGAGATACTCCCTTAAGCACATCTTAGTTCATTATTAGGTTGAACACTATGAGATACTTCTTTTAGTATGTCTAGGTTCATTATTAACATGGACCCTATGAGATACTACCTTAAGCATGTCTAAGTCCATTTATTATCTTTAGCTCTATGAGGTACTTCACTAAGTCTATCTTAGTTCCTCATTATTTTGAACCCTAGAATATACTACATTAAGTACATCTTAGTTCATCAAGCTTGAAATCTAGGAGATGCCACCTAAAGCATAATCTTAGTTCACTAAGGTTGAACTGTAGGAGATGCTTCCACAAGCATGATCTTAGCTCATTAAGTTTGATCTTTAGGAGATGCTTCATTATGCACAATCTTAGACCACTATTTGTGTTGGACTCTAGGAGATGCTTTCTCAAGAATGATCTTAGTCCCCTAACCCTGTTGGGCTCTAGAAGATGCTACATTAACCATAATCTTAGCCCATGTGGTTTGAACTATATGAGATGCTACATGGATCACAATCTTAGTTCATTACTAATCTTGTTTAATTGGGATATAGCCTTAACCGACATGAGAACATATTAGCTATCACATGATCTCTCAAGGTGTTACCCATACCATCAAGGGTTGGTCGACTTGCCTAAGGTAGAACCGGGTTGATAGCTTAGTCGGATACACTAGCTAAATTTCCTATGGGGCACGTAGTTATGGGATACGGATATTGCTACTCGAAACCCAAACCTACACTAGGTGAAGTCTTCCATCTCATGAGACACACTTTGGGAAATCCGAACTCTTCTACGTGAGAGATCCCATTTTGGAAGCCCAAACTCAACTAGGTGGGAACCTCCATGAAAGCCCAAACTTAACTTCCATCTCATTTCAATATCCGCTCGGTGCTAGGCCTAAATCCCACAAGATAATCATTAAGTCTCTACTTGACTCAAGTTTATGGCAAGATGTTCTTGACAACCAATCCATGCTAATACCTCTTTTAGACCATGCGTTAGCAACTATCACCATCCATGACTTAGATATAAAGGCTCTTTAGCCTTAGGTTCAATTAGGTGAGAAAATCCTTTCAACCTTAGAACTATTACTATGTGAGAGCACCTTTCACATTAAGTTCATTATGAGTTCATGAGAATTATCTTCCAATCAGCCCACAACAACAACCTAATCCTCAATAATTTACTCTCAAAGTGTTCATAAGACATGTACATAGATTCATACAAACATGCATCATATCACATCTTTCCCTCTTAGGGTCAAAGCTCATATCACATTAACATGTCTATAATTACTACATTAGACATGAACATCAACATATATCAAGTGATTCCACCACTTCTTACCATCTAGCATTCATTAGCCTTCTATTCACATGTAGGTTTTACTGTCAAAGCCTTAGCATCTATAGTTAATCATATTAGCTTCTCTCTAAAGCCCTAGTGATCAAAATTCACAACTATGAGTCTTAATTCTCAATAACGCTACACCATGGAAACATATTATGAACCTAGATTACAAGGCATTCAATCACATTCTTCATTACAAGATGATTCTAGCCACAATTCATCCTAAATGTTCAACTTCAGCTTTACAAGTCAAGATCCATCATAAATAATAGAGTCTAGTTTAATTCATGTCTATGTATTCCTAATATTGAGTAATTACTATACATGACATTGATTTTAGAAGATCAATTATGAACCTTCAATTTCACCTCTAATGGCATAAACACACAAAATATCCAATTCATCAATTAGGCTAGGGTTTACCATAGAAATCACATAAATTCATCATAATATAATAATTCAATACTAATTCATTCATAATTAGGTATTAACCACTAGATTGGAATCATACCTAAGCACTACCCACAATGTTGGAAGAAACCCTAGCTAGGGTTGGGTTTTGACTTCAAAATTGGGGGAAAACCTAGGGGATATATGGGTGGAAGAACCCATATATGATTAAGCTAATATACCTCCACGCAAAGCCCTAAAACCAGCTCGAACCAATGGAGGAAATCTGCCCCTCTTCCTTCTCTTCTTCTTCTTTGTTTCTAGAGAGAGAATTTTATTGAGAGGAAGTGGGTTCTTAGATGAATGAGTTAATTGAGTTAGTTTAGGGTCTTATTAGGTATTTATAGGTGGTTATTTAAATAATTAACTGACCGCCCTAACCCCTAACTAATTACTAATTAATTTCCTAAGTTCCCAACTTAAAGACTTAAACTAAAAATATGCTTGGACTCACAACTCCACCACCCACGGACCGTGGGTGGGTTCACGGAGCGTGCTGCACCTTCGTAGGTTCTGGACTGGAGCTTGAGAGTTGCAGGTGAAATCAGCCTTGACCCAAGACCCCAACCCACGGGGCGTGGGTCCATCTACGACCAGTAGGTGGCATCCGTAGGTGGCTGCAAATTGACAGCTTTTGGAGCTGTTTTGAGGTCCTCCTCAAGGACCCCTTGGATGGTCCTTGGGGGGTCGTACCTTGACGCCTTAAACCTAAAACCCTCATTCTAAGTACGGGAATCATTTTTATGATTTTAACCGTCATAGAAAACTCTAAAACTCCCATACAAGGCTCTAGAACTCTCTATTTCAAATTTCTAGTTTCCGAGGCATTACACCTTGCTTGGCCCCTTTTGATTCCAAACTTTTCTTGGGAGAAACTTGAACAATTGTGACCTCTCTTTATGCCTTCACCCATAACTTTTGTGAAGTATGGTTTGTTTGAATAGCCAACTTAGGCCAAAATCCTAAGTTGGGGTTGTGGTGGAAAAGAAGGAAAGTCAAGAAGTGTGAAAATTTTTCCCCTTGTTTATGGATTGTTTTGAAAAACATGGAACCCCTCCATAAAAAAAAAAAAAAAGAGAGAAAAACAAGAAAGGAAAGAAAAAGACAGAAAAAGAGAAAAAGTTGTGAAATAAAGTAGTAAACTTTGCAAAAAAAATGGGATATCCGGTGGTTCATATGAAGTTGAATAATGGGGTGGATTATGAGCATGTTTGAAATGTGAAAGAAAAGGAGGAAAGTGAATTTCAGGCCATACTTCATGAAGCTAGAAGCCACTAAGCCTACATGACCATACTTTTACACTCAATGCCGTTACAAGCCTTAAAAAGACCTTTGTGATCTTGAGTGAGCTGAAACAAATGTTGATTGGAAAATAAGGGCAAACCTATGGGTGGAGTCATGCATTTGTTCATCTTTGTGAGTGTGAGAGCTGTATGTGATTCCGACACTTTAAATTGTTGAGAATTTTTTTGTGAATAAGGTATCATCTTTTTTGTGAGGGCATTTGAATACCTTTGTTGAGCATTAACTTGCATTTGAAGCAAGCATTGTGAGCTTGAGTACTCTTGATGATGGTGAGCCACAATTTGAAATTTTGAGTGCACAATTTATCATTGTATGAGCAATTTGAACCTTGTTGTGTGCATTTATGTTGAGTCTTATGCAGCACTATTTGTATACATCCTTGTTGAACTGATTGATGTTGAGTTTTACTTGAGGACAAGCTAAAGTTTAAGTTGGGGGTGTTGATGAGCCCGATAATTTGAATCATTTAGGGCTTTTTTTTGATAGTTCATTGTCCTTAAATGCCTAATTTATGCGCCAAACTGATGTTAAAATGTTGATTTGCAGCAAAGAAGGCAAAAAGAGCAAGGCATGGACATTACCGGGCAAAAATGAGCTAAAAAGATGAAAAAGACTGAACATAACAAAAGCTGAGAATTGCCAAAGTCACTTGGTGACTCGCCCAGTGGCACTTCAGCTCGCCTAAAGTTTCAGACTACCAGCCCTGGGGAGAAGCCAATTCGGCGATGCATTTGGACATTCAGCGGACCGCCGACTGGATCGGCAACACATTCTAGATCGCCTAAAGTCACAGAACCATGGGGACTAAAAGCCAAGAAAGACCGGCGATGCGATGGAGCAATTGGCGAGTCACCGACCTGATCTGCGACACTCGACTTACTTCCTAATGGTCCTTGCAGCTTAAATTTGGGAAACTATAAATTTAATTCTAAAAGAGTTCAAAGGATGTCCTGGTTCTTATTATGGAATTCTTCCGGTTTTTGGAGAGTTTTCTTAGTATTTTCCATTGTAGAACAACTTTGAAGGGTTTTTCCAGGTAGATTCGAAGTGGGTCTTTCAATTTTAGAATTTTAGATCATTTTAAAGACTTGTATTGCAATACCCAGATCATGGAGAATGTTTTTGGTATTAACTTCTATCTATTTATGATGCTTGGTTAAAACCCCAATTCTTGGGGTGTGATTATGTAATAATTTTCTTAATTAACATATAGGTATTGTTGTTTAATGATTTAAATGTTTATTTAATGTGGGTTTGATCGATAGCTGAGTAGTAATTTATGAATGGTAATTGCAAATACAATTTTAGCATAGTGTTTTGTTGCTCGAGAGAGAGGTTCTAAAACCAAGGTTATCGATTGATGATTGTAGTGTGTGGGTTGTTATGGGTTCAACTCGAGAGAGTGAATCTTAACTAATTCCTACCTATCTAGCTCGAGAGAGTAGATAAATTATGGTTTAAGGCTGTTTTGTAGTGTCAAGCTTGTCGAGGTTCGAGAGAACTCGCCTGAACCGTAATGGTTGTTCGAGAGAAAACTATTGCACCTATAGTCTAGCCTACCCACAGTGATTCAACACTTTATTATTAAGCTCCAATTACCCATATGGTGAAATTAGCTTATAATCGATCACATCCCGAGAATTCCTTCCTACTTGTCTAATCCCCTATTTTAGTGATTATTGTAGTTGTTAATTAATATCTTAAAACCGTCCCCCATCTGACATTCGTTGTCAAACCTTTGACTTATTTTGTTTGATTTTAACAATGTCTACTTTTATAACCGATTAGAATCACATCTTTATTTCCTAATAGAATTTGATACGGTACTGCTCCTTATGGGTTCGACCCCAACCTTTTGTTTGGTTATATACTAGATTACGATCGTTTACACCTAGAATTGGATGAGGTGTATTTGAGATGTTAATCAATAACTACCCCAACATCGATCCATGGGGGCGTGAAATTACACAGCAGTGGGGCAAGCCACCCCTTCAGATCATCTAGTGTTTTTGTTTTGATCTTGTCGGCCAAAGAATGTCGAGTCAGTGTCGTGAAGTCCAACTCATCATTTATATCAGTTTCGATGCACTTGACCTTCTTTCCGTGCACCTCAACCAAATCAACTGATACCATCGACTCTGTTTTTTTTTCTCCTTGGGAACAAACTTTGCATACCCCCAATAGAATTACCGAGCCCATGTAGGCAAATAAGAATTCTGGGGTTTGGTGAATTGATGGAATTTGTGGTACCTCAAGGTCTCCCAAACAGTGGGGTATCTGTCCACCACTCCGTCTGTGGACACTCGCTTCTCCTCAAGTATCGTTCGCAAGCCATCAACGTTCAAATGGTTCATAGACCGAAGAGGATGAACTAGAATCGGAAGCACTTGTGGTGCATGTGACACTGGTGGTGCTGGAGGTAATACAAGGGGATCATGAACTGCTGTCAAACGCAGCTGTAAATGCTTCCACTTCACTAGCTCAACTTCAAGCACCGGAGTATGTACTGGAGTCCTAGACCCTGCAACTTCCTCATTTTTGGACTCAGAGGGTGAGGGCTAGACACAATCAATGCTCAGAATGTCATCTGAGTTGGACTCTGATGACTTCGACACAACCTTCTTCTTTCCTTTTCCCTTTCCACTCACTTGAGGAGTTTTAGGATGAGTGGGTCGGGGAGTCTCAACCTGGCTCGCGATAACAACTCCTTTTGGCTTCTTCGGGGGTGGTGGACCTCTTACCAACCTTAGGTCTAGCCATATCTGTCAAATAGCACAAACGAGAACAAATGTGGTTGCAAAGGGTTAGTTAAACATAATTCACAAGGGTCCATGTGGATGTTTTCAACGATCACAAAAGTGTTCAATATGTGTTTAGCCAAAAGGACTTGAATCTTCATCAACAAAGATGATTATGACATGAATGCCCATTACCACCCCGACAAAGATAATGTTGTAGCGGATGAACTTAGTAGATTGTCCATGGGTAGTGTGGCTCATGTTGACGATGAAAAGAAAGAATTGGTTCATGAGGTGCATAGGTTGGCTTGGCTAGGTGTTCAAATAATGGATTCCACCAAGGGTGGTGTCATGGTCCATAATGGCTCCAATCGTCCTTGGTGATGGATATAAAGTCTAACAAGGCTTTCATCCTATATTAGTTGAGTTGAAAGAGTCGGTACTCAAGAAGTCCATTGAGGCTTTCTCCCAAAGAGGAGCTGGGGTGCTTAGGAACCAAGGTCGGTTATGTGTTCCGGATATTGATAGCTTGAGGGAGAAAATTCTAGAAGAAGCCCATGGTACTCGGTATTCTATTCATTTGAGAGCCACCAAGATGTATCGAAATTTACGAGAAGTCTATTTGTGGAACGGAATGAAGAATGATATTGTGGGATTTGTGGCCAAATGTCCAAATTGTCAACAAGTTAAGGCCGAGCAACAAAGG
>JAJOOO010005844.1:0-12853 GCA_029582685.1 Solanum piurae
AAGACACTAGGGTCACCTCCACTGATTTTAGACTCCAAACAACACATAAAAACATGAACAACATACTAGAACAAACCAACACGTAAAAGACTAGTTTCTGAACGTCTTGGTCGTCCCTTGACGTTTGACTTCCAAACTCTTTAAAACTGACTTAAAAGGATATTCCTCATTATTTTAAAAAGTTATTAATGCATAAAAACCCATGTGAGGCTCTACTTTATCCTACTTCATTTTGAGGGGTGTTACAAACACCCACTGGCTAATTAATGCATTCGGTTGTATGATCACACCCTAAGATAGGGGATTTTTGCAAAATATTGTGAAAAGTATTAATCTTTACCAACAAGATTATCCATCCGAACGGTTAACAATCTCCAATATTTAATGCCAAAATTTAAGTTAGAATCTTCAAAATTCAAATATGAGATCCAATCTTCTCCAAAATTGTTCAACAATATGAAGATGTAAAAACACTCAAAGTTTGAGGACTACACTGTGTGGGTTTTCACCATTCAAAAATGAATTTATATGTTCTAAAAGAATTTAGAAAGGAGACCACTTGGCGAAGTTAGTCGGGATAGCCGATCCACTCAACGATCCGCTGAGTTGCTCTTCTTCTCACCTTTTGTTTTGTCTCCTACATCCAATTGTTATGGAACTTTTGGCTATTTGGATCATGGATGCCGATCCATTTGGCGCGTCGTTGAATCATCATTTGTTCTTCAAGTTGGTTTTGTACATGGTAAACTTCGTTGGAACTTTAGGAGAGTTGGAGGCTCACTCTGTGAGTTGCCGAGTGGCTTTTGGAGCTCCAGCTTCTTTTTTCTTTAACTTTTCCAACTTTTCACTCTTTTTCTCATTGTAATGTCCTTGCGTTGCTCTTAATCCTTCATTATTGCATATCAATATATTAAGGGCGAGTAGTTCCGCAATGCAATGATAGATCTCCCAAAGTTACAGACTATGAGGATGCTGAATGTTATGGCAGAAGGGCGAAGGAAGAGACCAAAGGGCGGCTCATCGAGTGGTTCGGCGAGCCCGACTTACTTCATCAAATGAGCGTTCGTAGCTTATTTTCGGCGACTATAAATACATTTTTGAACATTTTCTTAAGAATCTTTTATGTATCTTAAGACATTATTGTTAAGTTTTGAGCACTTGGAGACAGTTTTCTCTAGTTTTTCCTAAGCTTTGTAGGATTGACGAAATTCACTTTTGAGAATTTGGAAGTGGGTCTTTGAGAATCTTCAAATTAGAGCATTGTAAGGGAGAAATCACTCTTACCCAGCTGATGGATAATTAATTTGGTAGCAGTTTTTACCTTTGTATAATGTCTAGCTAAAACCCCAATTCTTGGGGTGTGATTATATGATTATGGGATGATTTAGCTTATGGATATTGCTAATTATTTGTTTAAAAGCTATTTAAAAGTGATTTTAGTCATTAATTATGGTTTAATTAGGAATTATAGTTGCAAATACAGTTCTAGGTTTGTCTTCTTGGCTTGCTCGAGAGAGAGGTTTTAGAACTAAAATTATTGATTGATGGTTTGTGGGTATTGGGTTGACCTGGGTTCAGCTCAAGAGAGTGAATCCTAAACCCAATCCCACACATTCAGCTTGAGAGAGTGAATGTATTAAGGTGTGGGCTGCTCTTATTTTGCATGCTTATTGATGTTCGATAGAAATCACTTGATTTGGGGTAAATTGTCTGAGAGAAAATTTACCTCAACTATAGCCTAGCCTACTCACTAATATCTAGCAATTTACTAATAGTTGCAATTACCCATTTTTCCATATTAGCCTATAATCAATCATATCCCAAGAACCTGTCTCATTATTGTTAATTCGTATTGTTTGCGACGGTTTGTAGTTGATATTCAAAACCAAAACACCCCATTTGACATTTGTGTCACCCTTTAATTTGAATGATGTCTTTATTCGATAACTTTTATTCCTATGACTGATTTGACCATGTTCATACTTTCTAATTGAATCTGAAACACGTACCTCTCCATGTGGTATTCAACCCTAACTCATTTAGTTGGGTTTTATACTGATTAACGACTGTTGGCGCTTAGAATTGGATGAAGTGTCTTTGAAACATTATTAATCAAAATGGTCCCGCTGCTGGGGAGTGGTGTTGTTTGAATTCTTTTGGTGAAGTTAAATTGTGTTCTTGTTAGTCATAGTTGAATCCACTTACTTTTAGTTTTGGTTTTTGTGTTGCTGATTGAAAACAGAGGAAATGAGTGTCAATGGTAGGCAAGTGGGCCACCAAGATGACATCGGCAATCTTAATAATGTCAATGAACCGAATGCTAATGAACCAAGTCCAGTGGGTGGAGTTGGTGGAATTCGCTTGCCTCCAGCTGAAAGGAATGTTGTGTTCCACATTACAAGCACAATGTTGCATCTCTTACAATTGAAAGGGTTGTTTGGTGGGTTGGCTCATGAGGATCCCCATGAGAATATAAGGAATTTTGTTGATGTTTGCGGATCTTTCTCCTTTAAGAACAAATCTCAAGAGTCGGTCTGGCTGAGGTTGTTCCCATTTTCTCTAATGGGAGGAGCGTGCAAGTGGTTGGCTGAGTTGCCAAGAGATTCTATCACTTCGTGGGAAGAGCTCATTACCGCATTCCAAGTTCTATTATTTCCCCCTTCAAAGATGATGACTCTTCGGGACAACATCTAAAGCTTCAAGCATTTGGAGGGTGAGACAATCCATGAGACTTGGCTAAGATTTAAGAAGTTGGTGCTGCAATGCCCAACTCATGGATTCCTCGACAATATTTTACTGCAATACTTTTACAGAAGCCTTGATACGGTGAACAAGGGAGTGTCTGATCAACTTTCTCCGAGAGGTTTAATGCAACAACCTTACATTATAGCAGCCTAACTCTTGGATGGCATGACCAAAATTAACCGGTCATGGTACACCCGTGAAGATCAGGTCTCCCCTTTCACTTTTAAATTGACAAAGAAGTAGCTTGAGAAAGATCAAGAGAGAGACCAAAATATGGCAAAGATGATGACCCAGCTGGACATCTTGGCCAAGAACGTCATGGGTGATGGTACGAAGAGTGTCAATATTGTGGGTGTTGGGTGTATAAACCCCGATTAGGCCAAGTTTGAAGTGTTGTACAATGAGGAAGTGAACTTCCTAGCCAACCAAGGATGAGGTTATCGTGCAAACTACCTAAGGGCAGGTGGTAACCAAGGTTGGAATAGAGATGAGGGCTGGAGAGACCGTGATAGAGAGTAGCGTGATCGAAATGCCACTTGGAAGGAAAGAGATGGGGAGAAGGATAGGTATGTTCCTCCCCACGAGCGTCAAAAGCCCAAAGATTCTGAGGGTGGCCGGACTGAGGATATGCTCTCACATATTATCAACAAGGTTGAAGGGTCTAACAACGTGTTGAAGGAAATGAAGGAAGATGTGTCAACTCTCAATCAGACGGTGACTTCTCATTCCGTCTCTATCAAGCAGTTGGAGACCTAAATGGGTCAAATTTCTTCACATTTAAACCCAAGACAACAAGGGGGTTGCCTAGTGACACTATGGATAACCCCCAAGAATGAAGCTTGAGTGGGTACTTGCATCGTGCCACGATGTTAACTAAGGCGCTTCTTGGGAGGCAACTGAAGTTTTTATATCCTTATTTTGGTTTTCTGAATAACGTGTTGATTTTGCAGGTTGAAGTGTGGAATGTGTTTGAAAAATGTAGGTTAGCGAGCCAAGAGTTCAGTCGGCGACTCACCGAAGAGGTCGGCGAGCCCGACTTGGACCACCATTGGACTCAAGAAATTACTAGGATGGGGTCTGTAAAACTCAGCAAGCCCATGGATGAGTCGGCGACTCGTTGAACAGGTCGGCGAGCCCGACTTTGTCCATCATTTGGACCTCCGAATTAACTGGAGGTCCTGTAAAACACAGCGAGGTAAGTAACCACTCGGCAGGTCGCCGAGTGGTTCGGCATGTCGCAGAGTGGTTCTGCGAAGACAACTAATATCGCTGAAGGGTTGCAAACTGAATGGTTTTAAAAGGCCAAAGGGTTAAACTTTCAAACTCTTTCACATTCCCTTACTTTTAACTTCGTACAATCACACCCACACTCGATATTGTCTTTGTTCTTGAATTTTCTTGCATTTTTGTTTATTGATCTTGTGCTCGGAGTTGGAATTCTTTGCCACCTAGCATTACAAAATCCGAATTTGGCATTAAAGATTGGTTTTTCCAAACCTGAAACTCTTAAATAACGGTTAAAACTCAAATGCAATTGTTTAATTCTTATTGATGTGTGTTGGGCCTACTCTGAACTTGTAATTATGTGCTAGTTTGCCTATTTTAGTTTCGATATCATGTCTTATATGCTTATATAGTTGATTTCCCAAATTTTGTGCTTTAAAATTGATCATAAACTTGTGGGTTGTGTTAAATTATTGTTGAGTCTAGTCGGATGAAGTCTGAGTAACCCAAATTGTGCTAAATGACGTGCTTTGCCCAATGATTGAGCGTTTGACGTCATTTTTTAGGGCAAAAATCATCAAATGGCCAATTTTGGCCAAACCGGGGGAAGTTTGAGTACCCCAGTGGCATGGGTCAGATGGGTGTGGGCTAAATTGAGTATGTATGTTGTTTGATTTTGTTTCTAGGGGCAGCGGGTTTTATTTTGTGAGTCGGGGTTGAAAATGGGCACGTTGGGAAGTTTGGCGAGATGGGTCGACCTCGCCGAACCACTCGGCGGTTCACCGAATTCCCCCTAGATCGCCTTTAATTTCATGAATTGGCTGAGTTTGGTTCTGTAACTTTCGGTGAGAATCCTAAGCTCATCGAGTTCACTCGCCGACTAGCCGAAAGTCTCCCTTAATCGCCTTTTTTGCGCCCCTAACCCTAAAATATACTGTACCTTTCGGCGGGATAGTCTGAGCTCACCAAATGGTGTCGGCAATTCGCCGAAGGGCCCTGAACATCTCCAACATGAAATTTTTCTGGGAAAGTTTTAGGCCAATACTTTCGGTGAGCCCGATTTGGCTCGCGAAAGTGATTCGGCAACTCGCCGATCGGTTCGGAGAGTATTTCTGCAACTTTTTTCTGCACTTTTCTTGAATTACTTCTAACACTTTTTGTTGTATATTGAAGATAAGGCTAGGACCAACTTGAGCGATAGTGGTGTTCAGCCCCGCAAAAGAGCGCGGGGAATTGTTATCAATGAGGGAGCAGCTACTCTCTCTAAAAAGGGTAAACAAGCACATCCCAAGGGAGGCAAAAGCAAGGGAAAAGCCCCCGCGTCTGAGATACCAAAGCACTACTCTGGCAGTGAGGGGGAGTCTTTTAATTCCCAGGCTGCATTATATGATCCTGAGGATGATCATCCTCTATAATCCCGGCAGGCTGAGATTCATTCCATATTTCGTCAAGGTCCATCTAGGACCTAGAGTCTACCTCTTCTGTTGCTGATATAGTGTCAGCCCCAGCACGGACAGTGGTTCCAGTGCCACCAGTTCAGGGTCCTCCTCCTCGGCTGCTCAACAGGCTAAAGGCCGAGGAATTGAGGATGATTCTCGAGGAGAAGGTGTTGTCCACAGAGGGCCTAGAGGGCAGATATTCTAGGGTGAGAGACACATTATAGTACCATCGCTTTGATATCTTCACCAGGCCCTGAGGCCCGTATATCTCCACCTGGGTTTGTGAATTCTACGATGTGTATGGTGAGTTAGTTCCCAGGGGAAGAAGAAGGTCAGTTCCTTTAGACCGGGGGAATGAAGTGGGGTGCAGTGGTGATCACATCAATGATGCACTTGACAGAGCCACGGGGTTTGAACATGAGTATGAGGGCTAGCTATAGCATAGGCCCTGGATGATCTGAAGGAATAGCTTTCTCCCTTGATTTCTGACACCACCTCGAGGTGGATTCAGGCAGGAGCTCCAATCAAGAAGTAGGATTTGAATGTAGTTGTGCGGTACTGGTTTGGATTCATCAGCAGCTCTACCATGCCCTCACAAAATAAGTCCATCCTCTACCACCCCAATGCGGCCTTTCTAGGATCCATCATCGCACACAAGTGGCTCAACTTGGGACTCATCATTGAGTAGGAGATGGCCATGAGGGCCAAACAGCGCCAGACATCCCTTTCCTTCCCGGTAATGATTATAGAGCTATGCCGATGTGATGGAGTTCTTCATGACGAGAACAGGGACATAGAGGTCACCCCCACATCTTCCATAGATATCTGGTGCATAGAGGCCGAGTACACTCGGGATGAGGCTGATAGGAGGAGAGAGGATCTGGTGGATGCATCCCCGGAGGTTGATGTTGATTATTTACCTGAAGAGGAATCTTTTCCTACTCTAGCCTCCGGGCCTTCAGGTAAACCCACTTCCACTTCTTCCCAGGCTCCTGGTCCTTATACTACTTTCCATCCCACCAGGTTTATTCAGGCTATGATCCTAAAGATAGGGCACTTAGCCCATTCTACCGATGTACGGGCTACCTGGTTAGAGGTCACGGTACCTTAGTTGATTAAGCGGGCCATCCTAGCTGCGTTGACACCTCTCCGGTTATGTATTGACTCTCTCACATCGAGAGTAGAGACTTGTGAGAGTCGACATGGGCTACTTCAGAGATGGAAGCTTTGAAAGCCAAGGTTGCAGACTTGAGAAAAGATGTGGACTATCTAAAGTCTACGAACTTCACTTCTTTATTTGAGGCAGCTGAGACTCAGGGTGTTCCGGGCAGTTCTGAGATGCCTCCGGCTACCACCAGAGATATGCCTATGGAGGATGTGACAGCTGATGTGTCAGAGGTGGAGATCGATGAGAAAGAGCTTGGGGAGCGAGATGTCGTTGTATATGATGATCTTGCCGAGTTGGAGGATGTGATGTTCAAGACTGCCCGACAGACCTCCTTAAGAGACACCACCATAGCTGGGTCTAGTGGAGCTAGTGCAGATGTGACCCAGGGTATTGATGTCCCGTCAGATCGAGCGACGGTGCAGACAGGGCCCTTCTTTACCTCTCTTTATGTCCTTTTTATTGACTTTTGGCTATTTTTGTTGGGTTTTTGTGTTTTGAAATTATGTGTTGATATTGTTTTAAGGGTGTTTGAGCTTATGGCTCCTTATTATGAATGAAATGGTTTTTGACCCATCTAAAAAAATTTGCCACTCTTGTTGTGTTTTAATGTGGTTGTTCTTGTGCAAATTTGAGTATTGGTGATGATCAATACTGATGACTTAAATAGTGCTCTTAATCGAACAAAAATGAATGTGTGGCTACGATGAGGCCAAATGAAGTTGCATAGACAAAGTGTGAACTTTTTGCATCTCGTTATGACTAGCCGATTATCGAATGAGTCTCTTGTGATGAACATTGCACATTAGCGAAAGTGTGGAGTCTTGTTTCATATTTGTGCCAATGCCTTGTGTGATGAGCTTACTGTGAACCTTGTGTGGTGACACCTAAAATTTTCCCCGTTGGTCCGGTTGACAAAGTGATGCAAGCTCTTGAAATGATCTTAGGCAACAACTTTGAAGAGTGAAACAGTGTGACAATATACCTCTTTTGTGGCCAACCTTGTGAGTTGTGTGAACCTTGCTTGAACCCCTTTGAGCATTATCCTTTTCTTGGAAGAAACTTGATGCAATTGTGACCCCTCTTTATCCATTCACTCATAATCCTCATGAAGTGTGGCTTGTTTGAATAGCCAACTTAGGCCAGAAGAATAAGTTGGGGGTGTCATGAAAAGAGAAGGTAAATCAAAAAGTGTGAAGAAGTCCCCCTTTAATCCATGGTTTTAAAAATGATGGAACCCCTACATATAAAAAAAAAAAGAAAAGAAAGAAAAAAAGAAAGAAGAATAAAAATAATGAGAAAGTTGTGAAATAAAGTTTTGAAAGTTGCAAAGGAAATGGGGTGTCTGAAAAGTTAATAAACGGGTGAATTTTGAGCATGAATAAAAATGCTGAAGAAAAGGAAGAAAAGTGATGTGTTCAGACCACATTTCATGAGGGTAGAAGCCACTGAGCCTAAATGATCATACCTTTACACTCAGCCTCGTTACAAGCCTTGAAAAGACCTTTTTTATCTTGAGTGAGCTTAAACGAATGTTGATTGGAAAATAAAAAGGCAAACCTATAGGTGAAGTCATGCATGTGTTCATCTTTGCGAGTGTGAGAGTTGTATGTGATTCCGGAACTATAAATTGTTGAAGAGTTGTGTGTGAATATGAAATCATCTTTGTTGTAAGGGCATTTAAGTACCTTTGTTGAGCTTGAACTTGCATTTGAAGCAAGTATTGTGAACTTGAGTACCTTTGATAATGGTGAGTCACAACTTGAATCTTTGAGTGCACAATTGATCCTTGCATGAGTAAGTTGAGCCTTGTTGTGTGTATTAATGATTGAGTCTTATGTAGCACTATTTGAGACATTCATTTTTGAACTGATGAACTTGAGTTTTACTTGAGGACAAGCAAAAGTTTAAGTTGGGGGTGTTGATGAGTCCAAGATGTGGGCTCATTTAGGGCTTAGTTTATATAGATTTAGTGTCTTCAAATGCTTATTTTGTGCCAATAACTGATGTTAAATCCTTGATTTTCAAGAATATGGATTGAGGAACAAAGCAAGGACGCTAACAGACAAAATGTAACAAAATAGGCTGAAGAAATGAAGATGGGTGAGCCTGAGGATCGCCAAGAGAACTCGGCGTGTCACCGAGTGGCTCATCTGACCGCCTAAAGTTCCAGTGTGCCAAGCCCTGAGGAAAGAAACCAAGTCGGCGAGAGAAAAGAGCAGTCGGCGGATAGCCGAGTAGTTCTGTGATGCAGTGATAGATCGTCCAAAGTTACAGACCTTGAGAATGCTGAATGCGAAGATAGAAGGGGGATGGAAGAGACCAAAGGGCGGCTCACCGAGTGTTCGGTGAGCCTTACTTACTTGGCCGAATTAGCTTTCGTAGCTTATTTTCGGCAACTATAAATACATTTTTGAACATTTATTTGAAGAATCTTTTATCTATCTTAAGACATTATTGTTAAGTTTTGAGCACCTGGAGACAAATTTTTCTAGTTTTTCCTAAGCTTTGAAGGATTGACGAAATTCACTTTTGAGAATTTGGAGGTGGGTCTTTGAGAATCTTCAAATTGGAGCATTGTAAGGACAAAATTACTCTTACCCAGTTGATGGATAATCAATTTGGTAACGGTTTTTACCTTTTTATAATGTCTAGCTTAAACCCCAATTATTGGGTGTGATTATATGATTATGGGCTGATTTAGCTTATGGGTATTGCTAATTGTTAGTTTAAAAGCTATTTAAAAATGCGTTTAATCCTTAATTGTGGTTTAGTTTAAGAATTGTAGTTGCAAATACAGTTCTAGGTTTGTGTTCTTGGCTTGCGAGAGAGAGGTTTTAGAACTAAAATTATTGATTCATGGTTTAAGGGTATTGGGTTGACCTGGGTTCATCTCGAGAGAGTGAATGGATTAAGGTGTGGGCTGCTCTTATTTTGCATGCTTGTTGATGTTCGAGAGAAATCACTTGATTCAGGGTAAATTGTTCGTGAGAAAGTTTACTCCACTATAGCCTAGCCTACTCACTAATATCTAGCTATTTACTAATAGTTGCAATTACCCATTTGTCTATATTAGCTTATAATCGATCACATCACAAGAACCCGTCTCATTATTGTTAATTCGTATTGTTTGTGACTGTTTGTAGTTGATAATCAAAACCAAAACCCCCCATTTGACATTCGTGTCACCCCTCATTTTGAATGATGTCTTTATTCGATAACGTTTATTCCTATAACTGATTTTACCATGTTCATACTTTCCAATTGAATCTGGAACACGTATCGCTCCCTGTGGGATTCAACCCCAACTCATTTTGTTGGGTTTTATACTGATTAACGATCAATGACGCTTAGAATTAGATGAAGTGTCTTTGAAACTTTATTAATCAGTTTGAATCTCCATGTGAAAATAATGAAGAAAACTTGAGAAGAGGTGTAGATGAGTACACCAACGCTATAAAAAGGTGAAGTCACTGAGTGAAATTTACCATACATTTACTCTCAGCCCCATTACAAATCTTAATGACCCGTGAGATCTTGCTTCAACTAGGTTGTGTGATGATTGGAAAATATTATCAAACCTATGGGACGAAGCTTTCATGTATTTCTTTTATGGAGAGTTAGAGTTGTATTGGTTTCTAACTTCTTTATTGATTTGTTTTGTGAGATCATGGAATCTTTTTTGATGTGAGGGCACTTAAATGCTTCTGTTGAAGCATGGTTCTGCATTATTAGAGAGCATAAGTGAGTTTGAGCCTGTATTGATACCATCTAGTCATTATTGAAAGATTTTTTAGCATGATTGAGTTATTGCATATACTTTTTAGTAGTTTTGTGTGACACTTGCATGCTAACTCACATTGAAAACTTCTGAAGACACCCTTGTTGAACTAATTGTATTCTTGAATTACTTGAGGACAAGCAGACATTTAAGTTGGGGGTGTTGATGAGTGGTAGATTTCCACTCATTTGCGGCCTTTTTAGTTCAACCATTAGTGTCCTCAATGCCTATTTATTTTCGGGGTGTTACATTATCTCCCCCTTGGGAACATTCGTCCTCGAATGATGATCTTGACACCAAACTAAGTTAGAAACTCAAGACTAACAGCCCAACACACATGAAACATCAAAAATGTGCAAAACTTATAAATGCACTATTCACCTCATGCACTATTCAAAAGGAGGAAACTTCAACTCCATTTCACAACCTGGCCCATGCAATATAAGTAAGTAGGAACTACATCTACCAACCCAATATGCATGAAATACAACAAAAATCATGTTCATAGGAGGAACTACCTTCTCCAACTAAAAGCAAGCTCAACACAATAATATGGAGCCAACATATCATTTCATCAAAACACAACTAAGCATGTTTAACCTTTCACCTCATGAAGTCAAAAATGCAATCATCATAGTAAAATACAAATCAACATGAGGAACATATAATCCATGAAAACTCAATTTATACTAAACATGAATTCTCACAAGAACATGCAGAACATAAGGAAATCATAATGAAAACTCATAACACATATGACTTCCAAAACACCAAACTCAAGAAAACTACTTACCTCAAGTTTGGATAGGAGTAGAAGCAAAAAGATGAGGATAACGGGACTTCATATCGGCCTCGGCCTCCCATGTAGCACCCTAAACTAAGTGATTCCTCCATAAGACTTTAACGGAAACTACTTCTTTGTTTCTTAACCTCTTAACTTGCCGGTCTAAAATCTCCACCTGGACCTCTTCATAAGAAAAGTTCTCATCAACTCCTAAACCCTCTAAAGGAAGGATGGATACCGGATCACCAATGCACTTCTTAAGCATGGAAACATGAAATATCGGGTGAACCGGAGCCAACTCATTTAGCAAGTCCAATTCATATGCAACTTTCCCAATACGCTTCAATATTTGATAAGGGCCCACATACCAGGGACTAAGTTGCCCTTTTCTACCAAACCTCATCACACCTTTCATAGGTGAAATTTTCAACTAGACCCAATCACCAACCTCAAATTCAAGATCCCTCTTTCTAACATCGGCATATGACTTTTGCCGACTTTGGGCAGTCTTCAACCTCTCTCTAATGAGTCAAACTTTTTCAATGGCCTCATAAACTAGTTTGGGACCAACTAGAGAAAATTCACCTATTTCAAAACAACCAATCGGAGATCTACACCTTCTACCATAAAGGGCTTCAAACGGAGCCATGGCAATGCTTGAGTGGTAACTATTGTTGTAGGCAAACTCAATTAATGGGAGATGATCATCCCAACTACCCTTGAAATCTATCACACATGCCCTCAATATGTCCTCTAAGATTTGAATGGTGCATTCCGCTTGACCATCCGTTTGAGGGTGAAAAGTGGTACGAAGTTTAACATTGGTACCAAGTCCTTTTTGGAATGCCGTCCAAAAATGTGAAGTAAATTGAGTACCCCGATCCAAACTGATAGATGGGACCCCATGCAACTTTATTATCCCATCGATGTAAAACTTGGCATAGTCTTCCGCCAAAAATAAAGTCTTGACGGGAATAAAGTGGGTTGATTTTGTTATCCTATCAACAATGACCCAAATAGAATCATGTTGCCTTCGAGTACGAGGAAACCCCTTAATAAAATTCATATTCACATCCTCCCACTTCCAAATGGGAATATCTATATTTTGGGACAACCCTCTGGGACTTTGATGCTCGGCCTTAACTTGTTAGCAATTCGGACACTTGGCTACAAAACCCGCTATATCCTTCTTCATACCATTCCACCAATAAACTTCCCGTAGGTCGGGGTACATCGTGGTGGTTCCTGGATGAATAGATGTAACGACCCGAGAGCACCCCCTAGTCATTACCGGCGTATTTGACCTCTCGGAGGTCTTATACAAGCCCTTAGCATTCGTCATAGCATTATCATAGAAAAATAGCGGAAAATTTAAAACTTTTCATAATATAACACAAGACTTAGAAATTCACCTCATTTAAACCTTTAATACAAAATCGAAATACTACGTCTCAAAGTAGCCATCTTAAAACACGACTACAACACAAGAGGGACACATCCCTTACAATACAAAAGGAACTACTATCTAGTACATTGAACTTAAGGAAACTCCTCAACATAAAGGTCCTTGAATATTTAAGGACACACTCGAACTTGGGGGAATAGTAAACCAAGCTCATCACTTCTAGGAAAGTCCTTTAGCCACCACCACCTACACTTGGTGTAAAAAGATGAAGAAGAATGGTGTTAGTACAAGAATGCACTAAGTATGATAA
>JAJOOO010005845.1:0-14559 GCA_029582685.1 Solanum piurae
TTTTCAATCACCATTCACCTTTAAATTCTTCAACCAATCAGTACCTTCCTAACACTAACTCTACTCAATCATATATACCAATTAAAAATTACCCCAACAGCCAATTCTCTTCTTTCTTTTTCACCAAACGATTCAACATGATGATGATGATGATGATGATATATCCATATCTACAATACAAAGAGTTAGATATGGTTACCTGATATAGTTGGAATGGTTATCGCCGAAGTCCTCTTCGAGAGGATACTGCTTTTCGTTTAAATATAATAATTAGTGCAATTAATTATGAACCAGTAGATAATTAAATAACTACTAATTTGTACTAATGTCTTTCTAAACATGGGCCATGTGGTAAGAGAAATACTAAATAATGGACTTAGCCCATTAACCACCAACTAATAAGAATTAATCATTTAAGAGATATCCACTAACTAAATAATCGTAGTTAAATAACTCTTTCAAAATTACCATTTAAATTTATGGGAAGAGTAAAAAATGTTCTAATACTCAAAACGACCTAAAGGGTAATTACATCAGATATCAATTTATCCATCGTTCGTCCTCAAACGATCGAAAGAAGGCGAGCGTAAGAAAGGGAACCTGAATCGATAAAAAGGAGTGGATATCTTTCATTCATATCAGTCTCACTCTCTCAAGTGGACTCTTCAATCGGCGGATTCTTCCACCAAAACTTGATAGATGTGATCTCCTTTGACCTCAACTTTCAAACCTCCCTATCTAGAATAGCTATAGGATCCTCCTTACGACAGATTCACATCAAGCAGGACCGAATCCCAACGAATAATATATTTTCCATCACCATGATATTTTTTCAGCATAGGCACATGATATACCAGGTGCACTCTTGAAAACCTTATAGGGAAGGCCAATTCATAGGCCACCTTCCCCACATGCTTAAGAACTTCAAACAGCCCAATATACTTCAGACTCAACTTACCTCGCTTACCAAACCGCATCACAATCTTCATGGTGAAACCTTCAACAAGACTTGCTCACCTTCCATAAACTCCAAGTCCCAGACCTTCCGATCTGAATACTCCTTCTTGCCTGCTCTGAGCTGCTACAAACTTCTCCCAAATGAAATTTACTTTTTCTAATGATTCCCTCCACAGATCAGTACCCCAAGGTCTCACCTTATATTTATCAAACCAACCTATGAGAGACATTCATCTCCTCTCATATAATGCCTCAAATAGAGCCATATCAATACTAGAATGATGACTATTGTTGTATGTAAACTCAACTAACAACAAAACTATTCCCAATAACCACCAAAGTTAATCGTACACATATCCGCAACATGTTCTCAAGGACCTTGACACAACAATTAGGTGGAATCTTTTCTCACATAACCATGATAAAGTCCTGAATTAATAGTGAACTTGAACCAACCACCACACACTCATAATGCACAAACCATCATAGTTCTTATCAATATTTCATTCTCACAACATAAACTTTTCACGAACTTAAGTTATAAAAATTTGATCTTTAGACATCACGTACTCATCAAGGGAGAATCAAACTTTTCTAACCCAAAGAAGGAAATGATCAAGTAACCACCCATAGGGCGATATACCCAAGAAGACAGAACCTCTAACAATGTAACACAATCGAAATGCTAGATTAGTAGTTGTGATTGTAGATAACTTAAGAACAATAGAACTAGACCCAATGGTCCCCGCATTCAACCACACATAATTAAAACATGAACTTGATGACTAAATGAGTATTAAGACAAATAGAAAACTGTAAATACCCATGGTAGCTCTTCCATAAATCCGCATAAGCAAGGTGGTACATGTAGAACCAATTGAATACTTCAATAGCTCCAAGACAACACCAAATATGTCATCTGAGACAACCAAGTCTGCCCAAAAATCCTACTAAACCAAGAGGACATCGCATGATCAGTACACTTGATCCACCACTAGGGATCCACAACAAAGTGAAAACACGTGTACATAACTAGTTAATCGTACTCCAAATCATGCATGGAACCAAGGTTGAATAACACTAAATGCTTCCTCTAAAGAGCCCATATCAAATATTTTCATTGAGCTGGCTCCACATACTCTTCACACCATTCCACTAAAGCCCACACTCTCAATATAAACAACCATCATAACCACTCCGACCATTTACCTTACATAAAACCAACACTTTTAAGTGAAACCCTCCTTATGTCCTTTAAAAATAAAAAGTAACAACTTTATGACAAAACCCATACATAAGTACTTCCAAATTAATGCTCAATATCCAATTCAATCGATCATTTCCTATCTTAAAAATTCATACCTTGACAAAATATACCACTACGAATGTATACTTACTACAAAAAATTTAAATTGTGAATTTAATTGTGCAGCCTAATCCCCTTATCTATCAACATTATCTCATACCTTGAAGATTTTTATGAATTCGTGTATCTTAGATTATCATTGATCGCCTCTCCATCGATTTTACCATATCCTTCACTAAAAATCCAACCGTACTTATTACCAAACTCAAAATCACAAAAAAACTTATCATCACACTCGAGATGGATATTTATACATTTCTTTGTCAAGTCTTATCCACTAGTTTTTAACCACTCAAATTAACATGTGACACTATTACAATAACTAGAGTAAAATGGATGAAATCATGTGTTCCTGAACTCAATTCTCAACCCCTCAAAAAAATACCTCTTTAGCCCTTGTAATCAGAGAAAAATATTCTTGCTCTCATCTTTTTCCTAAGGCTACACTACATCCCACTAATTTTTATTTTATATTTCATTATAACTCTAGCTCCTTTAAATTCTATTTGAGCGGTGTCCCAACATCTCCTAAAACTTTTCATATAACCGCGTTACTCACCAAATAGTAGAAAATCACAATCTTAGATACTCACAAGTCATTTTTACCATACAAAATTCGTTTAACCAACAATCTGTATTCTATAGTTGCATCTCAAACACAATTCATCACTAACTCTTATTACCATCATGCTCAGTAAGCCCTTGTCATCACAACACAGTCAACCTTTTCATCGACATGACACTTCAAACTCAGTTATATCAATCAAATTCAAAGGACTAACCTAATTTTTATACACGTTTTCTTACTAAAATATTCAATTGCCTTCACCCAAGTACACTCACTAGAACTTTTCTTACCCATAAGCTTGTCATTCTGATATCAATCCACTCTTTTGGAGTTTAAGATAAAATCACCAGTCCTACTTTAGAATCCTCAAGATACACTTCACAACCTAAATGCATTAATACCGTACCAAAGATCCACCACTAAAAAAATTCTTAAAAATAAAGCTTAACCCAACCGTCCGTAGTAACAAACTAGTTGGTTTCTCAAATATGAATGCTACACCGAATCTCACTATCTGAACATGTCATATAACTGACAACTCCTTAAATAGTTAGTATTCTGATGAGTCCACAAATTGGACTCATTTAGGGCTATATTTTAAAAGAAATTGATATCTGATGAAAACCCTTAAGTTTTATGTATTTGAAGTTTGAGGCAAAACACGGATACTACTTAGCAAAAAGAAAAAACAAACGGAAAGAACGAAGAAATGAAGATCGGCGAATCACCAACATCGCATATTCGCCTTTTGTTCTAGTGTGTTGAGCCCTGAAGGAAAGGAGAAAATTGGTGGTGAAAAAGAGCAGTCGGCATCGCCAAACGTCTCCGTGAAGCAGTGCTACATCGCCTAATTATCCAGGCACAAAGATGCTGAAGGCAACTGATGAAAGGCGATGAAGTAGACCAAAGGGCGGATCGCTGAATGCATTGGCGATTCTCACTAACGTCGCCGAAAGATCCTCCGGATCATATTTTTTGACAACTATAAATACTAGTTCAGTTTTTATTCTTAGCAGCGAGTTTTACCTTGTTTTACCTAGTTTTTAGATTATCAAGTTTTAGACAGAGTTTTGGAGATATTCTCTCTAAGTTTTGGAAAGGGTTTTGAAGAACTTGGAGCTTTCAAGGGTTTCATTTTCAAGAAATTGGATTTGGGTCTCTTGGATTCTTCACTTTTGGTTTGTTTTAAGACTTAATCTTACATACCCATTGACGGAAACTGATATTGGTATACGTCTTTATCTCTTTTACATGCATAGCTAAAACCCCAATTCTTGGGGTGTGATTTTGTGAATATGGGTTAGATTAGTTGTTGGGTCTTGCTTGATGATAGTCTATTCGTATTTTAAATGTGAATTTTTTTAGTGGTTGTGGATAAACTTAATGAGGTTGTAGTTGCAAATATAGTCTCATATATGTGTTTTCGGCTTGCTCGAGCGAAAGGTCATAAAACTAAGACCACTAAATTGATGGCCAATGCGAGTGGGTCGACATGAGGTTCAGCTCGAGAGAGTGAACCTTGGACCCATGTCCACACACTCAGCTCGAGAGAGTGAGTGGGTTAAGGCAGAGGTTGTTCTTCATGCGGCAAGTAGGTGTTCGAGAGGAACGCATTTGAAACGAGGTAAGTTGCTCGAGAGAGAGCTTATCCCCCTTTAAGTCTAGCCTAGTCATAATTACTCTACCAGTTTTCTATCAAAAGCATGTACCCATATATTTAGTCTATCTCGTATTCCATTCACATCCCAAGAATCCCCCTTTCATTTCTTAGATCTCTTTGTTAATTTTGCTGTTTTTACTTGTGACAAAAATCCCATTTGATATTTGATATTTGACGTTTGCATCACCCTTTTTTTAATTTGTTATGTTCTCATTCGCCAAAATCTTTAGCTACGATTAGCTTTAGCACTTTCGTACTTAACCATTAATTTTCACACCCACTCCCTTGGGACTCGACCCCAACCCTTGGTTGGATTATTATGCTATTGCACGATCGTAAACACTTGCATCGGAAGTTGTGTCCTTGATTACGCAAACATCAAAATAGCATCGCTGCCTGGGAGTGGTGTTACGTGAAAGTTTTTGGTTTTAGTTGAATTCTGGTTTCAATAATCGTAGTTTACTAATCTTATTTTTAGTTTTGTTTTTTCTTTAAATTTGTTGGTGTAGGTAGGTTCCTTGAGCATGGCTGAGAGAAATGGTGGCAACTCGGCTGAGATGAATTAGGAAGTCGAGAGAGACTTCACATTACCCGCACTGGTAACTCAGTTGAACGAGTTGGCCACCAAAATAACAGAGGTGGAAAACCAGTGCAAGAGTCAAGGGAGGTACATACCTCCTCATGAGAGGAAGCAGTCTAGAGACAGAGAGAACAATCATGTTGAGGACACACTCCAAATCATTCTCTAAAAGATCACCGAACAAGATCAAATGTTCGAAGATATGAAGGAGAGTATTGAAGTGTTGAATCATATGGTTAACTCTCACTCTAGATCGATCCAGTTGATCAGGACACTCCTGAATTATATGGTGCCTCATCTTCACTCAAACGAACTATTGGGGTTACCTAGTAACACTAGGGCCAACCCAACCAATGGAAAGTGAGTAAGGACTCGCGTCATGCCACGACGTTAAATAAGGCACTTCTTGAGAGGCTACCCAAGGTTTTAAATGCTTTAATTTGCTTTTATAAATAATGT
Source organism: Solanum piurae (assembly GCA_029582685.1). NCBI lineage: Eukaryota > Viridiplantae > Streptophyta > Magnoliopsida > Solanales > Solanaceae > Solanum > Solanum piurae. The sequence continues at coordinate 5,591 of JAJOOO010005845.1, forward strand.
TGTGTTGTGGTGCAGGCTTGAATAAGGAAAGTGGTGAAATATACAGATTGGTGAGAGAATGGTCAGTCGGCGGATCACCGAAGAGGTCGGCGAGCCCGACTTGATCCACCGTTTGGCTCAATTCAAGTTCAAGTCAGAGCCTGTAAAACTTGATGAACTTATGAAGCAGTTCGGTGCGTCGCCGACCAGGCCGGTGACCTCAATGTAGACCACTGATTTGACCCCCAAGAAACTGAAGAATTTTAGCAATCGGTGGGCAACTGACCACTCGGCCAGTCGCCAAGTGGATCAGCAAGTGCGACTAACGTCACCGAATGGGCGCAAACTGGACGGTTTATAATGGCCAAGAGACTCAAAATTTGAAATTCTTCACTTTCCCTCGCTCTTGAATCTCCTAAACTCACACTAAGGTAGTATTTTCTTTATTTTAGCATTTTTCTAGAATTCTAGTTTGTTGATTTGTGCTCGGAGTTGAAATACTTTGCCGCTTAGATTTTCAATCCTAATTTAATCGACATTAAAGGTTAGTCCTAAAATTTCGAGTTTATTGTTGAAAATTGTGAACTCTTTTGCAATGATCATATCGTATTGATGTGTGTTGTGCCTCTCTGATAGGATTAGAATGCTTAAATGCCTATTTTAATTTGAAAATCTTGCATGTATTGTTTGATTGTCAAATGCCCGTAAAAAAATTGTGCTTTTTAATGAATTAGGTCGTGATTGCATGTTGTTAGATTGATTGGGTGAAGTCTGAGTAGCCCACGTTTGTGCTAAATTTCAAAAATTTGTTCAATGATATAGCAGTGACGCCACTCCTAAGAGCAAATATCATCAAATGGACAAATTCGGCAAATTTGGGATAAATCTGAGTATCCCGAGGTGATGGGTAGTACGGATCTTGTTTGAATTTCATTAGTGCATGCTTTGATTTTGCTTTTGGGGTTTGCGGGATTGAATTCAAGAAGATGGATTGAAAATGGGCACGTTGGGCCATTTGGCGAGCTTGGTCAATCTCGCCGAATCGTTCGACGGTTCGCCCAATATCTCCATCTCACCCTTAATATCGTGTCAAATTGGATGTTTGAGTCTGTAATTTTCGGCGAGAAGCCATTGGTCGCCAAATGCACTCGGCGACTTGCCGACAGTACTCTTGATCGCCCTTTGTATGTTATTCGGACCCCCTAATGCACTGTAACTTTTGGCGGACAAACCCATGCTCGCTGAAAGTAGTCGGTGATTCACCAAAAGGACTTTCCTATCACCGACTTGCCTTAATTGTTAGCCAACCTCATCGGTGAGCCAAACTTAGCTCGCCAAAGCGGTTTGGTGACTCAATGACTGGATCGGCGAGTTTATTTGCCACAAGATTTGTTGTGCTAGATTTTGATTTTGTTTTCTTAATTTCTCTCGATCTTTTGCAGATATGGTACGCACCAATCTAACTGAACCATCCCAGAAAAAGGAAAAGGCCATTACAATAAATGAAGGAGGATCAAACCCTCCAAAGAGGAGAGGGGATGACCTCCAACCGGGAGACAAAGGCAAGAGAAAGAAACATATAGCTAAAAAAGAGTAGTTATTGAGCCAGATTTCTCAGAACCAGAGGATGAACAGCCTATGATTAATCGAAGGGATGCGCTCCGGGCAAGATCTTAGCCCACAACCACCAGTACTCCCTCAGTTGTCACTCTGCCGACTACAGACGCAGTGCCAGCCCAGGCACCCTCAGTAACTCCTGCACTGCCTATTGCTCCTCCACCTAGATTGTTGAACAGACTAAAAGGTGAAAGAGTACGAACTATCATAGAGGAGAAGTTGCTATCTACGGAGGGTCTGGAAAGTAAATACCCAGATTTTCTGGACACCCTCCGCTACCATGAGTTCGAGCAGTTAACACGGCCCCGAGTCCCTTACCTTCCTTCATGGGTTAGGGAGTTTTACACAGCTTATGGGATTTGGTGCCTAAGAACAAGAAGAGGGCAAGTGAGCTTTGACCGGTGAAGTCGGTCATGGTCAGAGGCAAGGAAGTGAAGTGTCAAAGTGAGCATATTAATGCTCTATTGGGTAGACCGCTGCACTCTGTACTTCCTTATGAGGGGTTTCCGATTATTCAGTCCCTGGATGATTTGAAGGGTTGGTTGGCTCCAATGATTTCTGATACCACCCCGAGATGGATGGATGCAGGAGCTCCCATTGAGAAGAGGGACATGAACATCGCCTGCAGGTTCTGGTTTGGCTTCATCAGAAGCTCCATAATGCCATCCTAGAACGAGTCTATTCTGCACCATCCTAAGGCGGCTTGCCTTGGTTCTATCATAGCCAGGAGGCGGATCGATCTGGGACTACTGATTTCACAAGAGATGGCCATGAGAGCCAAACAGAAGCTTACGTCTCTGTCATTTCCAATTCTGGTCATTGAGTTGTGTCGGTGAGCTGGAGTACCTTGTGACACTACGAGAGATGTTGAGGTCACCCCATCTTCCTCCACTAATATCTAGCGTATAAAGATCGAGTTCACACGAGATGAGGTTGACAGGAGGAGAGCGGCTCCAGCAGATACTTCTCCAGAGGTCAATGCTGACTCATTACCAGCAGAGACGCATTCGCCTACTCCGGCCTCTGAGCCCTCAGGTATACCCACTCCTTCTTCCTCTTCCTCACAGGCTCCAGGTGCTTCCTCATCCTTCCTGTCTGCCAGGATCACTCAAGCCATGATCTTAAAGATGGGGCAGTTGGCCTATTCAGGTGATGTGAGAGCTACCCGACTAGAGAGGTCTATTCCGAAGATGATCGACATGGCCATACTAGCAGCAGTTACTCCCCTTCAGACTTCTGTTGATGCCTTGACAGTGAGAGTCATTGCTTGTGAGAGTAGACAGGGGGAGACCTCTTAGGTGACGGCTTTAAAATTTGAGATTGCGAGTTTAAGGAAGGATGTAGGCTATTTGAAGGCTACGGACTTCACTTCACTGATGCGGGATCCAGATGATGAGGATGCTCCTGAGACCTCGGGGATTCCTCCGTCTACCACCGGAGATGTGCAGGGGGATGGCACAGCACATGCAGAGTCAGATGCAAAGACCGACGGGGAGTTGATATTAGTACATGTTGAGGAGACACGGGAAAGTAGAGATGAGGGCATACTCAGAGACTTGCCAGATCTTATGGAGACGGTTGTGCAGCCGGTGATCCAAACATTGTCAACTGAGACGTCCACAGTAGCTCCTAGTGGATCTGGCATTGCTATTCCGTCTGAGGCTACTCCGGGCACTGATAGAGAGAGAGACTGCATAGACAGGACCTTTCTTTACCTCCCTCTCTGTCTTATTATATTTTTACTTTTGGATACTTTTAGTTGCATTTGAGGATAAATACTTTTTATTTGTGGTGGGGTGAGGCCCACACCTTTTGTGTTGATAGTTGTGTTTTGTGTATATATTTGGGTTGTTCTACTTTAAAATTATGTTTTATCTGTGGATGATTGAGCTTATGGGTCCTTTTATTTATTTTATTGCAAAATGATTTTAAGCTGTCCAAAAATTTTACCACCTCTTGTGTGTGTATGTGGTTGTTCTTGTGTAAAATTTAAGTCTCGGTTTCAATCAATACCGATGACTTAAATAGTGCTCTCAATCAATCGAACATGAATATGCGTCTATGATGAGGCCAAATGAAGTTGCATAGACAATATGTGAACTTTTTGCATCTCGTTTTGACTAGCCTAGTATCGAATTGAGTCTCTTGTAATGACTGTTGCACACGCAAAAGTGTGGAGTTTTGTTTGACTATAGTGTCGATGCCTAGTGTGATGAGCTTACTTTGAAACATGCATGATAGATCCTAGAACTTACCCCGTTGGTCCAATCGACTAAGTAAGGCTAGCTCTTGATGTGATCTTAGGTGATTTAATGAGTGTCAACAAATTTTACATATACCTCTTTATGGCCCACCTTGTGAGCATGTGTGAACCTCTCTTGAACACCCCTTGAACCTTAACCTTCTTTGGAAGAAACTTGATGAAAATTAGACCTTTCTTAATCCATTACCGTTAATCCTCTTGATTTGTTGTTTAATAAATATCCAACTTAGGCCAAAAGCCTAAGTTAGGGGTGTGGTGAGAAGAAAAGGGAAAGTCAAGAAGTGCAAGGAAAGTCTCCCTTAACACATGTTGTTGAGAAAAATGGAAAACCTCAAAAGAGAAAGAGAAAGAAAAGAAGAAAATAAAAGTTGCAGAATAAAGTGCAAAAGAAAAGGGGTTTCCAACACACTATGGGAAAGTGAATTATAGGATGACTTATGAGCACTAAAGAAAATGAAGAAGGAAAAGGGAAGTAAGTGTTGTGAGCACCATAATTCATGAGGATGAAAGCCACTAAGCCTAAATGAACATACCTTTGCACTCAGCCCCATTACAAACCTTGAAAAGACCTTTTTGATCTTGAGAAAGTTGAAATAAATGTCGATTGAAAAATACGGGCAAACCTATGGGTGAAAGTATGCATTGTTTTCATCTTTGTGAGAGTGAGCATTGCATATGATTCCTAAACTTTTAATGATTAAATCATTATGTGTGAATATGTAATTAGTCTTTCTCTGAGGGAATTCGAACACTCTAGTTGAGCCTGAATTTACATTTGAGGCAAGTATTGTGAGCATGAGATTCTTTGATATTGGTGAGTCACTACTTGAATCTTTGAGTGCACAATTGATCTTTGCACCAGTAAATTGAGTCTTGTTGTGTGCATTCATGATCGAGTCTTGTGTAGCACTGTTCAAGACACCCTTTTTGAACGGCTTGACTTGAGTTTGCTTGAGGACAAGCAAAAGTTTAAGTTGGGGGTGTTGATGAGTCCACAAATTGGACACATTTAGGGATATGTTTTAATGGAAATTGTGTCCTCAAATGCATGTTTTATCCCGATATCTAATGAAAACCTTTAAGTTTCAAGTATTTGAACTTTGAGGCAAAGCACAGACACTACTTAGCAAAAAGAAGCAAAAATAAGCCGAAAGAACGAAGAAATGAAGATCTGCAAATCGCCAACATCGCATATTCGCCTTTTGTGCCAGTGTGCTGAGCCCTGAAGGAAAGGAGAAAATCGGCGGTGAAAAGGAGCAGTCGGCATATTGCCAAACGACTCTGCGAAGCAGTGCTACATCGCCTAATTATCCAGGCACAAAGATGCTGAAGGCAACTGATGAAAGGCGACGAAGTAGACCAAAGGGTGGGTCGTCGAATGCATCGGCGATTCTCACTAACGTCGCCGAAAGATCCCTCGAAGCACATTTTCTGAAAACTATAAATACTAGTTCAATTTTTATTCTTCGTAGCGAGTTTTACCTTATTTTACCTAGTTTTTAGATTATCAAGTTTTAGACAGAGTTTTGGAGATATTCTCTCTAAGTTTTGGAGAGGGTTTTGAAGAACTTGGAGCTTTCAAGGGTTTCATTTTCAAGAAATTGGATTTAGGTCTCTTGGATTCTTCTTTTTTGGCTTGTTTTAAGACTTAATCTTGCATACCCATCGATGGAAACTGATATTGGTATACGTCTTTATCTCTTTTACATGCGTAGCTAAAACCCCAATTCTTGGGGTGTGATTTTGTGGATATGGGTTAGATTAGTTGTTGGGTCTTGCTTTTTGATAGTCTATTCGTAGTTTAAATGTGATTTTGTTTAGTGGTTGTGGATGAACTTAATGAGGTTGTAGTTGCAAATATAGTCTCATATATGTGTTTTCGGCTTGCTCGAGAGAGACGTCGTAAAACTAAGACCACTAAATTGATGGTCAGTGTAAGTGGGTCGACATGAAGTTCAGCTCGAGAGAGTGAACCTTGGACCCATGTCCACACACTCTGATCGAGAGATAGAGTGGGTTAAGGTGGAGGTTGTTCTTCATGCGGCAAGTGGGTGTCCGAGAGGAACGCATTTGAAACGAGGTAAGTTTCTCGACAAAGAGCTTACCCTCTTAAAGTCTAGCCTAGTCATAATTACTCTATGAGTTCTCTATCAAAAGCATGTACCCGATGATTTAGTCTATCCCGTATTCCATTCACATCCCAAGAATCCCCCTTTCATTTCTTAGATCTCTTTGTTAATTTTGCTGTTTTTACTTACTTGTGACAAAAAAACCATTTGATATTTGATGCTTGCGTCACCCTTTTTTAATTTGTTATGTTCTCATTCTCCAAAGTCTTTAGCTACGGTTAGCTTTAGCACTTTCGTACTTAATCACTAATTTTCACGCCCACTCCCTTGGGACTCAACCCCAACCCTTGGTTGGGTTACTATACTATTGCACAATCGTAGACACTTGCATCGGAAGTTGTGTCCTTGATTACGCAAATATCATATTCACACTTGATAATCGACGTATTCGTTTCCACATAACAATAGTACCACACCATGAAAGTTCGTTATATCCATCACTAGAACACATCATACTTATCTAGAAGATCGTACACCAATAGTTAACACATTTCAATCCATTGAATAGATCCAAAACATTATAAAATTCAATCGTAGATCAGGTCGATAAAAAAAAGTAACACACATCATAACATTAATCAAGTAGGCACCAATATTATTGTAGTAGTCGTATCATGACCCTTTTTTATATACACTCAATCTATGAAAGCATAATACAGATTCTACAATCAATTGCCTCAACATAATTTCATCATTTGCTAAGCAACCCATATATGTTATGATAACTTTATTAACTATATTTTCCAAAGTAATGGTGTTCATTATCTAGTCGTCCCTTACAAAACTTCTTGAATGATGTCACCTTGGCAAAGTCATCTGGCTTCACCTCATCTACCTCATCACAAAATCAACCACTTCCTAAAAAGATTTTTCCAAAGCAACCACCTATAAAGTTGAAATATCCAAATTGACCTCAATCCCTTCACAAATAAACGAATTCACTCTTTCAGTCTGAAGCAAAACTGAGTACCATATCTGGATAAAGCACGAAATTTGGCCTCATAAGAAAGAACATACATCTTCCCTTAATCTATATTCAGGAACTCATCTCTCCCCATATTCCTCAAAGTCCGGGGTATATACTTCTCTATTATGAAGCTAGAAAATGTTGCCCAAGTCATCGGTAGTGCCTTTACTGGTCGACCCTCGACATAAGACCGCCACCACATTTTGGCATCTCCCCAATACTAATATGTCACAACTCAACACCAAACCTCACCACTATACTCATCTTATGAAGCAGCTCATGAAAATCAACAAGGTCATCATACATAGCTTCATATTCAATAACTATGAAGAATAAGGGTTTAAACTTTAAGAAATTAATAAAAAGATAGTGTTGGTTACTAATCACTACATGTCCATAGTTAATCGAAAAAACATGTCTATTTTCAAGGGAGCATCCTCTCTAGCTAGCGTTGGTGTTTCCACTTCTGTTGTTCTAGTTCAGACTATATGCAAAATAGAGCGAATAAGGTCGGATACCAATTTGTATCACCTAGATACCAATTGAATTCAAGTAATAGCACAAAAGAAAGAAAGAATGGAGTTTTCCTAAAGTCTTATAGCCTCTCAAAGAAAATTAAAGGCGTCACGTACCGTTCTGTAGGAGTCTACTAGACTTGTCCTTGTGTGATGAGATCATTGAACATAAAGCTCTGATACCAAGTTTGTCATGACTCAAAACTAGTCATGAGTGGCACTCACACTTAACCTCCTAGGTGGGCAAACCAATGAATTCAACCCCAACTTATATTTATCATTCAACTTACGAATTACTAACCATAATGCGGAAGCTTAAATCTTATTAGTGTAAGAAACAAAAATCCATTAAAGTCTACTTTATGTCATTCCCAAAACCTGAAAGTCATCACATCAAGGATATCTAATCTTAAATTACCAAGTCTAAGAGTATTAAAGACACCAAAATAAATTAATACAATAGTTTATGTCCGAAAACTAAGGACATCATGCCATGAACAAGAGAATCCAACACGAGCTTGAATGAATAGCTCACCCTCGAACCTGATATGCTGGAAACTGTCTAGAGCTAAGGACGAGTCGAAGTCATTGATACACTCGGTGCATTCCACAAAAGAAAAACAAATAAAAATACAAGTAGGTCTCAGTACAAGGCAACATGTACTAAGTAGATATCATCGGTCAACTCAAAATAGTAACTAATATGCATAAGGTAATAGTATAAAATCAACTATAGCACTTAGCAGGAGATAAATAACAAACAACATAAACAAGTGACAACGGAAACAAGTACGTAATCAATCATAATATCAAGCACACACATGAGGACTCATGCCTCCACACCACGCTCGTTTGGGAAATGGGTTCTTTGAGATTGAGTACATTCAGTTAATTCAATATGTTTTCCTCTTTAATGTTATGGTATCAGAACGTGACACCAGATCCAATAATACCATGTCGGAATGTGACACCCTGATCCAATAATATTGTGTCGGAATGTGACACCCCGATCCAATAATACTGTGTCAGAACGTGACACCCGATAATATCGTCAATTTATTATTTATTATCACCATTTTTCACTGCATTAACAATATTTCATCAAGTCTTATTTATTCAAGGAATCACTTCGATAGAGAAGGTTGAAGATTATAAATTTCACGATCTCAATATTTCAGATAAATCACAAACCACACAACCACACAATCAAGTACATAAAGAACTTCACAATATCACTCAATGCATATCAATCACTATTAAGAGTCTATCTATCAAATAGAATAAACCATAACCTACCTCCACCGAAGAACCGAAGTCAAGCAAGCTACTTCTCCAACACTTTTCCTTTCCTCAATGCCTCCAAACGTTTCCAATCTATCATGTATATATGCATAATTTGTAAGTTAACGAGTCTATCAACATCATATCACTCTATGTCTAGCTTAGACCCAAAAACTCACCTAATTTTATAATCAATTTCCTAAAGTTCAATCCTAAGG
>JAJOOO010005848.1:0-16845 GCA_029582685.1 Solanum piurae
TATCCTCGGAAGATGCAGAACCTTTTTTTATCTCTTTTGGATAGCTAAATGAATTGATTTCTCATTTATGTGCTTTCTCTTTTGGAGTTTGGTTCAAATTTGATTTTCGATGTGCAGTTATGTGGTGCATTAGGTAAATGTCACATCTGATACTCTCATGATTGTGTCTGTTTATCTAGCAGTTGCCAAACAGCTCGCGGTGGATCGAATTTTGATCCCTGCTAATGTCTCTTGTCTTTCCATTAACTCATTTCCCACGTACTTCATTCTGTAAGAACGTTTCCATTGCTATTTCACTAATCTATTGAGAGTTCATGACATCACTTCTCAGATTAGGCAAATCTTTGTCTTATGCATTCAGCTTCTCCTGGAAACAGGATAAAACAGAGTTAACCGGTGCTTCCTCATGCCTTCTTTTGGTATCAGTATTGCTAAAATGCTGCGTAAGAGCCTTTCAAATTGTGCTGATTTCTGATCAACGTTAAACCTAAACTAACAGCCTCATCCTAGAAGTGACTAACATACACGAAGATTCGAATATTGTCCTCTATACAGAATTTGTGTGTTTATTCTTGTTCAACAGTCTCAGGGGCATGTTGTAACTACTTATATTGTCTCCTGAGATACTGTCGTGTCGAACCTTGTAGAAAAACTAATAGGGAGGACAACATGATGTAAAATAGTGATGGTTTAATAGGGTCTTTGTTATAGAAGATTAAGAGCAATCAAGTAGTTGATTAATGAGTCATTTTGATATCATGCATTTGGTCATCCCTAATCGTTCTTTGTTTAATGTTTCAGTGTGACTGCAGACACTTGTGTAGCAATGGATGAGTGGATCCAAAACCCCACTTGCGTCAACATAGACTTGTTTAAACAGAAGTGATGCAACTGAAGATGCAAAATGAAGTTGACATTTATATTGTTGTATGTTTTAGAGACGGAAGTTGTTCTGGAATTACTAAATAGAACCTTGAATTTTGAACATACAATGTTGACATTGGCTTATCAAAGTTTGGGGGTCGTTTAGGTGGATTTGAGTACATCACCACTGTATGTATGTCTGCTGAAGACATTGAACATTCAAAGACCAATGAAGAAGTATATGGGGTTCTATCATTTATCTTTTGGATATTGACTTTTGATTTCTCTCTTAAAATATGTGTTCATTGTGCTTAAAGTTGATAATAATTTGCTCTTTATTCACTCCTATTTAGACATGCTAAAGTATTGAATATTAAAAGTTCATCAAAAGTAATGCGGAGGTTATAGTCCCAAAAAAATGAAGTACTAAAATTTATTTCTGAAGGTTATAAACCCCAACAAATGAAATAAAATTATTTGCTGAAAAAAAGTTACGAAGGTTAAAACCCCCGTCTGCCGCAAATGATTCCTGGGGTTGCTTAAAAATTTTCACAACTTAATAGCCACAGACCCAACAGTGGGAGTTTTTGAAACCCCTGTAACAACAAATTTTGGGGGGTTCTAAACCCCCACTATTTGTAATTTTAACTCCCGCGAATCGACCTTTTTTTTGTAGTGATATGTGATCACCTTACCATGTTGCATCAAAACACATCCTAACCCAACACCCAAAGCGTTGCAGTACACTCTATAGCCCTCGGAACCCTCTGGCAAGGCTAGGACTGGTGCTGATGTCAACTTGTCCTTTAACTCTTGGAATCTATGCTCGCAAGCCTCAGTCCACCAAAACTTAACTATTTTCTGAGTCAGCTTTGTCAGTGGTGCTGAAAGTGAAGAAAACCCCTCTACAAGCCTTCTGTAGTACCCATCTAGCCCTAGGAAACTACGAACCTCTGTCAGAATTGTGGGTCTAGGCCCAGTCTTCACGACCTCAATCTTTTGTGTATTAGCCATAATACCCGCATCTGATACAATATGACCTAAGAAAGCCACAAAGCTCAATCAGAACTCACACTTAGAGAACTTTGCGTAAAGTTCCTGATCTTAAAGAACCTGAAGGACTGCTCACAAATAATCTGCATGCTCAACTTTTGAACGTGAATACACAAAAATATCATCAATAAATACAATCACAAACAGGTCTAGATACGACCTGAATATGCTATTCATCAGGACTATAAACATTGCAGGGGCATTGGTCAATCCAAAAGACATGTCCAAAAACTTAAAATGTCCATATCTAGTTCTATAAGCTATGTTTGAAACATTTTTCTCCCAAACTCTTACCTAATGGTACCCTGATCTCAAATCAATCTTTGAGAAGTACTTAACACCTTGTAGCTAATCAAACAAGTCACTGATCCTTGGATGAGGATACTTATTATTTATAGTCGCTTTGTTGAGCTGTCGATAATCGATACACTTTCTAAGAGAGCCATCTTTCTTTCTCATAAATAATACTGGTGCACCCCATTGTGAAGCACTAGGCCTGATAAATCCTTTATCCAACAAATCTTTCATATAATCCTTCAACTCCCTTAGCTCAGCAAGAGCCATTCTATAAGGAGGGACAAATATGGGTTGTGTACCTGGTAGCATATCGATAGCAAAATCAATTTCCCATTCTGGTGGAATACCAGGAAGCTCATTTGGAAATACATACGGAAACTCATTAACCACTGGAATAGATTGGAGAATTGGTGGTTTTGCATCCATACCTTGAACTCAGACAAGATGATAAATACAACCCTTAGTAACCATCCTCTTTGCCTTAAGATAGGAAATAAACCTACCTTTCAGCGCTGCTATATTACCTTTCCATTCTCGCAGTGCCTCTTCTTGAAAATGAAATCTAAAAATCAATGTCCAACACTCAACATTAGCATAACAGGATGCTAGCCAATCCATACCCATAATGACGTCGACACAGACCATCTCTAACTCTACCATGTCTATGGTCTAAAGAGGTTTGACGGTCAATAATTTCTTTTGTGCAACCTAGATAGACTCTCTTTGCAATAATAAACTCACTAATTGGTGTAGACACAATAAAGGGTCAATATAATGATTCTACTGCTATACACAACTTCCCCCCAACAAATGGAGTAACATAGGATACGGTAGAGCTGGATCTTTCAAAGCATAAACAAAATAAGAACAAACAATCAATGTACCTATCATAACATCGGGTGATGAATCTTAGTCTTGTCGGTCAGCAAGTGCATATGCACTGTTCTGGCCACTACAAGAACTAGATGCTCCCCCTCTATCTCTCCCTCTACCTGCTGAATTCTAAGGTCCACGCCTTGTAGAATGTGTTGATGAGGAAGAACCTACTCCTGACCTAGTCGGTTGAGCCATACCACCCTGACTTATGGTCGGGTAGTTCCTCCACACATGACCCTCCTTCCCAAAAGAATAATAACATGTGGAACCCTACCTACATCTCCCGAAATGCATCCTACCGTATGTAGCATGACACGACAGGGATAACCTAGCCTAGCCTGAACTCCTTTGTTGTTGAGAGCCTGATGCTCGTGAACCCTTACCTGGACCTGATTATCCACGTCGATCAAGTCTAATACCTTGGAACTTCTGTAGTGGAGGTTTCGGTGGCTTACTAGAATATCGAGGCCTGGGACCACCCTGAAAGTAGTCAATGTGAACGAGCGGGCCTAACCCTCTCCCTCTTATACTACTGAAGTCAACGCTCTTCTATGCTTTGTGCAAATTCCTGAATTTGAGAGATATCCATATTATCATTTAGTGCAGCGATAGTGCAAGCATAAATATAGTTTGAATCAATCCCTCCTACAAATCTTTGAACCCTATCATGCATCATATCAATAAATGCTGGTGCATACCTAGCCAATGAATCAAATATCCGCCCATACTTCCGAACACTCATGCTCCCCTATCAAACATTTAGGAACTGATATACTCGGACATCCCAAATCTCTCGAGGCATATAGTGATATATAAAAGCTTCCGTACAGCTATCCCAAGAGGATGGAGGTGCATCTTCCCCCCTGGATCTTTCCAAACTCTTGTACCACAATACTGCAACATCACATAATCGAAAGGCTGCTACCTCAACTGGCTCAGTCGCTGAGTCATGCATGACCCTGAAGATCCTGTAAAACTGATCGACAAAATGCTGAGGGTCCTCCCTATGATGTTTCCCTGTAAACTCTGGAGGACTCAAGGCTAGAAAGTAACGAACTCTCAAACTTCCCGGCCCTTCGAAAGGTTCAACAACTCCTGGCAACTGGCTAGCGCAGTGCAACGGCTAAATGTGCTAACATACACATTGTACTCTTGAAGTCATGACCATATTGAATAGGAGGAGCTGGAGGTGGTACTTCTGGTTATGTTGGGGGTCCTATAGCCCTCAGAGGCTCTTGAGTTGGTGGAGAAACTATATGGGGCTGAGAAGATGTCTCCTCATGGGTCTCACAATGAGCTATCTCAAGTGGAGCCTTATGGGTACTCTCACCTACAACTGTATCTAACCCCTAGATAGATGAGGTGTGTCTGGTGTGAGCCATCTCTCTATATACAAAAATCAAATATAAGTCCGGAAAGTAATTCCTTAAGACCCAACTCTATAGCACGAGGTGAGCAAAAGAAGGATAACCAATCTAACATGCAATGTAGCTTTATAAGCAAGACTCTATAAGACACATCTTGAAGACTCCCTAGGATACGATGTTCCGCTGATGCCAAGTTTGTGACGCCCCAAACTCAAGGGGTGCAATTGGCACCTAATACCAAAACTTAGGTCTTAGCCGACTCTGCTGAACCATTTGCTAATAGCGTATAGTAGCCTCAGATAGTTAAGAAAAAAAAGAGTGTATCTGGTCTTAAAAATAATCCCTCAGCCGGTAAGTCCCCTATCAACAACTATATAAAGGAAACAACTACACCCAACAATTCATATAAAGAAGTAGCCAGCAGGTAGATAAGTTCTGTTTGGGTTTTTCAGGCCACCATGATATTTAGAAAAATGTAAACACTATATATCAAGTTAATGCACCAAAGAACCATCAAACCTTGGTCAACCAACAAACAAGTCAAACATTGTCGATAACGCGGGTATACAACCCAACACATTAGTCTGAAAGCCTCTAAGAGTAGTAAAGCTTGGTCGGGACAGGGCCCCGACTTATCCAAAAACTATATACAACAAAAGCCAACAAACCTCTTAACTTTGGCAGATCCGAAAGAAGGGGCTATAAAACCTAGTGGAACTCAACTGTGTTGCTGGGGAGGTCTATCGAGTCGGTTGAAAAGACTTGCAGGCATGAATGCAGCTCCCCCAAGCAAGAGGCGTCAGTACAAAATAATGTGCCGAGTATGAAAGGCAATAGACTAAATAAGTAGGTATCATAATATACTAAAGTTAATCAGGTAAGGGAATCAAAAATAAGATTAGCATACTGACCTGCTACTGGATCTAAACATACAAAAATACTCAAACAACAACTCAACCAAGCCCCCATAAGCTCGGCAGGTACAAGGAATAAACAAGACCACCTACCTAGGCCCCCATAAGCCCAGAAGGTGCCTAATCAATCTATATACCCTTATAGGTAGACCCTTGTACGCATAGGAAGTCACATAGCAATCTTAGGCAACAATTTAGCTCCGTAGGCAGACATACCTTTTAGGATCTATAGCCCGTAGGCAGCACATAGCTCTCTTTGGAATCAATATAGCCCTGTAAGCAACACATAACCTTTTTTGGCAATAACATGTGCCTCTCAGGCAGTTCATAACTCTGCAACTAACCACAATAGCCCAAAGGGAAATAACAAACATTTTCTATAGGCTAAAGGCAAGCAATTCAACTATAAATAATCTATACAAAGAGTCTCTAAGTCGTTCCCTACATAGGGTCGTTATTAACAGATTATGAGTCCCAACAAGGAAGGATAACAACCACTCAATCTGCCAAGCACTAACAATTATGTCTACACATTCACCAATGATAACAACTCTATTATATCGCTCCTAAGCTTTTAGGAAACATGCCCAACAAAGGGAATAGTCTTAACATATTTTTTTCGATGAATTCCAGTGGCCTAGAAACTTTTACTTGAAACTCTCCTCGATATTACAATAAGGAAGCACCACAATCAATATTAAAGAATGAAAAGTACTATGATAATCCAACAAAAGATACATATTGCCATCGCAACTCACTATTTACAGCTTACCAAGGCTAGAATCAACGAAAGGATGGTCTTACCTTGAACTTAAGCTAAAAATAAAGCTCAAAACCTCCAAACACAGTAAAACCCTTGCTGCTAAAAACACCACGGATGTACGCTACACAATCCACAAAGAAAACTATAACAAAATAATGAGCTCGCAAC
Source organism: Solanum piurae (assembly GCA_029582685.1). NCBI lineage: Eukaryota > Viridiplantae > Streptophyta > Magnoliopsida > Solanales > Solanaceae > Solanum > Solanum piurae. The sequence continues at coordinate 6,303 of JAJOOO010005848.1, forward strand.
GTAGAGAAAATTTCCTGAAGCTTGCAAGATGAAATCACTCAAACCTAAAGAGTATTTTATGGATTTTGGGAGAATTTTTCTGTATTTTGGGCTGCTGGAACAAAATGAAAAAGGAAAATGAATTCGGTTGATTAAAAAAAGTTTCCACCGACCTTGGCCCACCTCACGTGCCTTCTTGCATTATCTTACAAAAATGCAAATATCTCTCTATTCTGAAGTTGTATTAATGAACAGTTTGATGCTTTGGAAACTAGACTCATAGGCCTTTGATTTGATAAATTATGGGCCCCATAAATCTTAATATATTGGGAGAAATTCATCAAGACATATGACCCAAATTTTAGAAAAAACTTTAAAATAAACTTACAAAAACTTTCGCCAACTTATATTTCACAACTCGCTTAAATTTAAAACATGAGATATGTCCCTTGAACACTTAAAATATGGCATACCAAATCATTATTAATTTATTAATCACTCCTACCATGAAGGTGCAGGTTAACTAAGACATTCTGAAAGTGCGAGTGTTACCCTTCGTTTGGATCCCGAGGCTTCTGGGTTAATTCTGAGCCCCCTTGTGAATTTTGGTTGAAAATAGAGTTTGAAGGTGGGACCCACCTTTTGACAAGGTGATCTAGTATGGAAATTTTGACTACTTTGTTGAATCCAAAATATTTAATTTGGTAGAGTCGCATATCTCATTTGTGTGCACGAGGTTCCAAATGAATCCTGAGCACCCCGTTGGAGAATTCAGAGTTTAAGCAAACCAACTGAAGTGCTGATATCTGGTGCAGTCTTTTAGCGACGAGGAATCAAACTTTTAGCGACTAGAAATAGACTTTTAGCTACCCGATCTTGGCTATTTATATAGTGAATTTGCAGCTTCATTTCTTATTTTCTAAAGGCGATTTATCCCTCATCCGAGCTTTGATTTGAGTGATTCAAAGTCATGTGTGATCTTTTGGAGCTTGGCTACTTAGGTTTATGATTAGAAGTTGTTGAAGAACCTCTGTTTGAGGTGAATTGGCTTGTCTTTAGGATACCTTGGCTTAATTTATTGTTGAAATTTCATGTTGTTGTTATTGCTACTTACGAGCCTTGGATTGTGTTAAATTTTGGAACACAAGTTCGAGCGTAGTTTAGGACATCTTGATGGAGCCAATTCTAGAGATTCCAATGCATACAATTTCCATTTGACTCTAAAGTTGATCCTTTTCCATTTTATGTGCTTTAGTGTCTAAACAACTGTAATTACGTTATGATCCTATTTTTGATAGCGTGGAAGTGTTCACAGGCTGTTCGGAAAGGAAAAGCTCTGACCTTGTGATTTGGAGCGCACGGGGTCGACCTATATGTAGGTTACGACTTCCTTTGTTTGTTTGTTTGTTTCTTTCTTTCTTTCAGATTGAGCATAAATGTGTAAATTAGTGTGAATTGGCTGTGGGTAGTTTGTTATTCCTATTTTTCTTCTGAGAAACCCTGTTTTAGGATTTATCGATACTATTTCGAGGGTAGTACCATGCTTATGGGGTATGTTCAGGTTTTTATTTAAACGTGCACACGAGTGTACCTTCTAGGGTTATGGGGTCCATTTAGGTTTAGTTTAGTTGTAATTAGATTAACTTTCAGTTTGCTCGTGTGCCCTCTTTCTTTTCATATCAGCTTTGACTTCTGTTTGTGTCTAGATTTTATCTTTTCTGATTGTATTTACCTTTCTTTCTCAATCAGCTTATGATGCCTACTGAGTACCTTTTGTGGTACTAATGCTACATTCTGCATCTTTTTCGTGAGGCAGATCCTAGTACCATCTACCAGTGGTGATCATTCATGCCATAATTTGCAGCTTGTGGATATCAGAGATGAGGGTGAGAACTTAGCATCCTGATCAGCATGTCTTCTTCTACATATATGTTAGCTAGTCTTTTGCCTTTGCGACGGCTTGTTGTGGTATACTTTTGGGACTTGTACTTGTTTATATTAGAAAGCTTTATACTCGTGACTTCAACGTTCTGGAAGAGTTTCCATTGTTTATAGTTTTGGTCTGTTTCTGTATTTGTCTTTCCTTGTTATTAGTGTTATTTCCTGTTTAGTTCTACCCTTGTACCCATTACTTGTCATTTTGGGTTACGAATTGACTTACCTACTAGTGGGTTATAGTAGGTGCCATCATGACTCAGGAAGTTGGTCGTGACAACAAAACACTCGACATAAGAAAGATGTAGAAGAAATACAATATGAAAGAGTATAAGTAATAAGTCTCAACCCTTAAGATGAAATAAATGATACCAACATAGTACATAAGAGAATACACAGAGTACTACTAAGCTAACATAATCCTTCTATTCATAAATGTGACTAGAACAAGCCCCTAAGTCACGAACATAATCTGGAAACTACAGAGACATCAAAAGCAATAAAATAGTCCATAACCTTGCCCTGGAATCATGAGGACTCACAAATCCAAGTAGTCAATAGCTGAGCAATCCCGATCTATTAACGTTCAGTAGGAGGAGCGTCAGACCCTATATTATGAAACAATATAGTCACAATATGCATCAGTACTTTGAAGGTACTAAATATGGGGAAATACATAAAATGTAAACATGATAAAATGGTGAAGTTAAACATGATATGGATGACCAAGTAAAAAGCCCTTAAAGAGAAATCGTAATCATAAACAAGGTCAACACATATTGAAAACCATAAAAAAGCTTTGAAAAGACTTTTGAAGAAAATATAGTTCATTTGTAAGATATTTACCATTAACTGACAATAAAGACAATGTGAGCTATAACATGGAATCTTGTGTAACCCTCACACCAAAAAGAGAGAGTCTACTTGCCAATGTAAGAACTCCGTATCATTCATTATTGCTAAAGTGGATCCTCTACCTAGGTTATTTAAAAAAATCTTACGGGTGCACATAATTTGGGACAAGAGAATTGCTACTAAAGACCAACCTCTTATAATGGTAAGACCTCCATTCCAAAGTCCTATCGGTGCCAAGTAAAAGACATAATCATAATCATATCATATAAAAATGCTTGGAAAGGCAATAACTCTAGACTACCAAGTCAATCATAAGTTCATATTAGAGTAGTTCTTTTCAAAACCATTATTTCATACTAATACACGTACCTTCCTAAACATCTAAATCATGATTTCATTCAAATGTGAGAAAACCTTTCACAAATCATTCACTCTTTATCTTAAAAGTATCCTTTAGTCATAAATCATCAATTTCATAAAACATGCACATATCCAAATCATAATTTATAAGTTCATATTCATAGTTTATATTCATAAAGTAGACATAGACATATGTCCATATGAAATCGATTGAAAATCATGTAATTAAGTCAAATTATGTATAATAAGATTAAATTTGGGTAATTGAATCATAATCAATTGGACCCATGGAGAATACATAAAACCGTAGGAGAATTAGGTGAAAATCAATTGGAGAATTGAGATTCTTTGGAACCAAATGGATGAAAGGGATCCATTGGTGAATTACCACATACCTTGATGATCAAAGTCCTAAAAGAAAGAGAGAAAATCCTTGAAGCATTTGAAATCTTAGTTCTTCACCTTGGAACTTGATAGAGAATTAGAGAGGATGAACTTGGAGGGAATTTGAGGTTTTGAGTGAATGCGAGGGAATGGTTACGCGTGGAAGTAGAACATCAGTTATAGGTCATTGGAGTAGTCTAGAAATGACATATTTGAGGTATTGAAAGGATAGGAAAAGACCCAATTAACTCTGACTTAAAACTGTCAGATGACTTCTACCGTTTTGATCTACGGTTCGTAAGAATTTCTATGGATCGTCATAGTCAACCGCATAGTCAAATACTGGGGATCAAAATACTGAAAAATTTCTACGGGACCCTTCTACAGATCATTTTCCTTTCTACATCTCATAGAGCCAGTCTGTAGAACCCAAGTTCAACTCCATAATCTCACCGAGTTCAATCACTTTCCATTGAAGCCTTTCTATGGCCCGTAACAATTCCTATGTACGGTTCATCCCGTCCATCAGTAGATCATCATCAGAGACTTGACATTTTCTAAAAATTCAACTCAATTCCTATGACTTCCTTCCTACAGCCCGTAGAACCTCCTACAATTGGTAGGTTGGCATGTAGAACATGCATTAGTGCTAAAACTGTAATCTTTCTTTTTCAATTCAACTTTCCAATTTCTGAGGTGTTACACTACATAAAGTAATTGTGTTGTAACAACCTTTAATTTTCATGGCATGATTAGCTAAGTAATATGAAAATTGATTACCTTCTATATATATATATATATATATATATATTTTACTTATCAGACCTATTTAAACTATATCTAACAAAATTGTAATTCTTTCTTCACGGGTTTCATACTTAATGAGCTATTACTTGAAATTTGGAATTAACAATTTTTTTTATTCTTTTGGAGTTTGTGTTTCTGTTATGTGTGATGATATTTGTTAAGATGCTTCTGCTTAAAATTAACAAATCAATGTTACCTTCTTTGTAGATGCATGTTTGGAAATAATTGGCCAAGTGCATGATTGAATATTTGGTGAATACTAAATTTAAATTGTTTTGTGAACAAGCAAATTAATTTTCCACACCAATACATGCTCTTAATTAGTTTTCCGCTCTCAAGTCAAGATTTATAGTTAAAATAATTAATTTTACCAATTCAAGTATGTTTTTTCTTGACTAAATCTTGTTGTTCCTGTAAGTTTTTGTGAAAATCATATCATTCCACGATCTTGAATAATTAATATGATTTCATCTTAAATTATTTACGTTTTGCAATCAGTTATTAGAAATAAATAATTCTAATATCAACTAAAAGTATTGGGAAAATAAAGGACAACAAATTTCCTTTTTCTCTCCCTATTAAGTACCCCTCTTCTTTCGCCCCCCGTGACCCATCTTCTCTCTCCCCATTGATAAACCCTCCCTCTTCCATAGCACCACCGCCACCACAAATTCTACCTCTTTCATCGTCTCTGGTTTATGATGCATCTACGTCAATGATCCAAAATCTTGCATTGGACGGCTATTGTTTATCCATCTCCAGTGAAATCACCGCCTTTCTCTAAACTTGGGATCAAGATTTTTCTAAATTTGGGTTGAGATTATACTAGATTTGGTTATTTGGGGTTGAGATTGACCATTCCCATCTAGCATAAGAGCTTCAAAAATCAGAACGGTGACACACTTTCAAAGGTTCTCCTCTGTCGGTCAACATTGCTTTCTTGAAGAAGTTTTCTTAACTGCTGACACCTTGGTCCAGATTCTATCTTCCAATTTACCCATTGTTTTGTAGTTATTATTCAACCTTGTCTCTATGTGATAGTTCTTGTCCATACTTCCTTTAGTTTCATTTTGATTTTTCCTCTACTTTTTAGAACTTGTTCTTACTTTCTTTCGGATCGCTGCTAGTGTTCATACAGTCTTCCAGTTTTATAGTTCAATATTGCCTCTTGTCATGATTGTTACGTAGTTTCTATTCCCTCTGTCTTTCGGTCAAAATTATCTCTTTATTTTATTTTTAGCTCTATTATTATGTGATCATATAGAAGGACTGTACAATCTAGATTTAATCATTCAATGTTGCTTATTGTTTGTGTAATCTTCTGCACTATTTTTCTGCCTTTATCTATTGCCTTTAAATGTCACTTATTTTTTTTTCTATAGTTCCACTTCACTGAGCTAGTTGCTTTTGGTATTTCTCTTGTTCTTCTATTTTTAGTATAGTTAAGTGGTCCTTGACTCTTCTCTTATTTTAGTAGTTTTAGTAGATTTTTAGTAGTTTTATTGGATGATGGTGGACTAGGATAATATCTTCAGTTAAGGCCGGGGCAGTAAGAAGTAAGGGTTAGTGGATATGGGTTCTTTTAAGGTGAGATAAGGGTATTGGAACATAGGTCGCTGACAAAAAAGTCCATAGAGCTAGTGAAGATTTTCAAGAAGACGAAGATAAATATAGCTTGTGTTTAGGAGACCAGATGGGTAGGTTTCAAGGAACATGATTAATCTAGTTATTAGTGGGCTTACTTTGAACGATATTAGCGCTTATGTGCCTCAAGTGGGTTTCAGTGGCTAAGACGACAACTGTCAAATGGTTGTATGTCGATCTAGTGGCCATAAGAGGGGATAATAAATTTTAGAGGCTCACAAAACCGATAGAGATAAAGGCTCCCAATTTGAATCAATTAAAGTTCAACAAGGACAAGGAAGGCAAGGTGTTGGTGGAAGAGAACTCCATTATGCAAAGAGGGAAAACTTACATCCACAAACTCTTAAACAGAGAAGGAGAAAGAAACATTGTGTTGGGTGATTTGGTGCACTATGAAAGACTTCAGGACGTAAGATACTATAGGTGTTTCAGGTTTGATGAGGTTGTACGTGCAATTAGTAGGATGAGCAAGGGAAGAACAACCAGACTTTATGAGATTTTGATAGAATTTTAGAAGAGCACAAACAAGATAGGTGTGAAGTAGAACTGAATTAAATAATACTATTTTTAGATGACAAAAATGGCCCAATGAATGAAGGTGGACTACAATGGTTCGATTGTATAAGAACAATTGTGATATTCAAAAGTGGAATAATTACTTGGATATCAAATTGCTAAGCCACACTATGAAGGTATGGGAGAGAGTGGTGGATATGAGGGTGAGGAGAGGGATATCTATTTTCTAAAAATCAATTTGGATTCATGATGCAATGATCGACTACTTAAGCATCTATCTTATGTGAAGACCAGTGGAAAAGTATAGAGAAACAAAGAGGGACCTTTATATAGAGTTCATTGACCTTGAAAAGGCATATGATAAAGTCCTAAGGGATTTCCTTTAGAGGTGCTTAATCGATAGATGTGTCATAATGGTGTATATTAGGGAGATAAATGACATGTATGATGGAGCTAAGACTCAGAATAGAATGGTAAGAGTAGACTTGAAGCACTTTTTAGTTGAGATGGGGCTGCACCAAAGATCACTTCTTAGTCTTTTTCTATTTTCCTTGGTGATGGATGAGTTGATGCAATCTATTGAAGATGAGGTTCCATGATGTATGTTATTTGCTGACGATATAGTACTGGTTGATAAGACATGGAACAAAGCTAATGCTAGGTTGGAGGTTTGGATTAAAAATTTGGAGTCCAAAGGGTTTTGGTTGAGTAGGATCAAAATGAAATATTTGGAGTGCAAATTTAGTATCACGTCGGATGAAACAAATGTGGAAGTGAGGGTTGCCAAACAAACTATTCCCAAAATAGAAGTTTTAAGCATCTTGGATCTGTAATCCAGGATAGTGGAAATATCGATAAAGATGTCAGGCATCGCATTGGGACAATATATATGAAATGGAGGCTTGCTTCAGAAGTCTTATGTGATATGAAAGTACCACTTAAACTTAAATGTAAGTTCTACAGGAGTGGTGGTTAGTTTGTCCCTATCATGATATATAGAATACCCTGACTTTATGAGGCTGGACATCTTGGTTGCACTAGGATTTATAGAATACCTTCAACTATAAGCCTAAACAAGAATAGTTTGAGTCAAATCATCAATATGGGGAACACGTACCATCCCTTTAATCCTCAAGACTCCTTTCTCATCAATCATAGCCTCCTTAACCTCTCTTCGCAATACCATATCATGAATTCGGCTCAGCTTCTTATCATCAAATTGCTTTTCTTTAATCTTTTCAAGAAAAGAAGATCTTGCCGCCACATAGGCCAAAAGTCCTCCTTTCTCAGTTGATTTCAGCCTTATAAAGCCATTGGCCAGAATTTGAACCTCTTTAGCCAATGGGCATCTGAAAACCTGTAAATGGGCTAAACTCCCCATGCTCCCTGTTTTTCTATCAGGGCACCGGGTGATAACGAATAGTAACATCATAGTATTTCTGTAGCTTCATCCACCTCCTCTGTCTCAAACTCAAGTATTTCTGAGTGAAAACATATTGTAAACTACGATGAACTGTATACACTTCACACTTGACCCCGTAAAGATAATGTCTCTAATGCTTCAATGCAAATACAACCACAACCAACACTAAATCATGGGTCAGATAGTTATGTTCATGCACTTTCATTGCCTTGAAGCATAGGCAATTACATTCCTCTCCTCCATTAGCACATCACCTTAACCGAAATAAGATGCATCACAATAAAAAATAAAATTCTTACCTTCCACATGCAAGGCAAGAATTAGTGCAATAGTAAACAAGGTCTTGAGTTTCACAAAACTCTCTTCACACTCATCTGAACATACAAATCGAACTTCTGCTTGGTCAAATTGGTCAATTGGGAAGCAATGGAAGAGAATCCCTTGACAAACCGATAGTAGTAGCTAGTTAAACTAATAAACCTCCTTACCTATGAAACTTTAGTAGGCCTTACCTAACTCTTCACTGCTTCAATCTTCATAGGATCCACCATCACTCCATCCCCCAATAAGGACACTGAATCGAGCCAAAACTCACACTTGGAGAATTTGGCATAAAGTCTTTTTCCCCTGAACAACCCCAATACAACTCTTAGATGCTCTTCACGTTCTTTCCTGCTCTTTGTGTAGATAAGTATCATCATAAAATACAATAACAAAGAAATCCATAAATGGTTTCAAAATTATGTTCATCAGGCTAATGAAAGCAACAAGGGCATTCTTATGCCCAAAAGACATCACTAAGAACTCATAATGTCCATACCTTGTTCGAAAAGCAGTCTTTGGCACATCTGTTGCCTGCATTTCTGGTTGATGATAATCGGACCTCAAATCAATTTTTAGAAGAGATATAAGCACCTTGTAACTGATCGAACAAGTCATCAATGTGAGGAATGAGGTACTTGTTCTTAATAGTTACCATAGTCAGCTGCCTGTAGTCTATGCACATCCAAAAACTACCATCCTTCTTCTTCACAAATAAAACTGGAGCACCCCAAGGATAGGCACTCGGTCTAATAAAAACCTTTATCCAACAACTTCTAAAGTTGAGCCTTCAACTCCCTCAACTTAGCCGGGGCCATTCTATAAGGTGGAATGGAAATGGTGTAAGTCCCCGACTTTAAGTCAATATCAAAATCAATATCCCTGTCTGGTGGCATACGAGGCAGGTCTGCAAGGAAAACATCAACAAACTCACGGACTATAGAAACAGACTCAATCAAAGGCACTTTGGAAGTGTCATCCTTGAGATGTGCCAAGAAAGTTGAACAACCCTTACTCACCATCTCTTAGAAAGAAAAAAAAGATAATCCAAACTAGGGAGGGAATATAGTCACCCTCCCACACTAGCGGATCTATCCCAGGTTTAGCTAAGGTCACAGTCTTAGCATTGCAACTAAGATAGCAAAATTTGGAGAAATCCAAGTTATACCCATAATTACATCAAAGTCTACCATCTCCAGAATAATCAAATCTACATAAGTTTAACTCCCCACAAAAGTCACAAAGCATGACCTATACACCTCCTCAACTAGCACATACTCACCCATAGGAGTAGAAACACAAATAGGCATGTCGAGTAAGTCACAATACAATTCAAGTCCATTAGGTAGAAAGGGATATATATAAGAAAAAATGGATCTAGGATCAAACAATATGGAAGCCATGACTGCATACCAGAAGAGTACATGTGATAATAACATCGGATGCCTCTAGACTCACAGGGAAAGCATAACAATGGGATCTATCGCTTGTTTGACCATTTCCCCTACCGGGTTGCACTCCACTAGTTCCAAATTGCCCGCCACCCCGGTTGGACTGGTGAGCACCATTACCTTAGCCACCACGACCTCCAGAATGACAGCTTCTACCATAACCACCCCTACCTCTAACTACTAGGGCTCTGCAACCCTGATCATACCAAGCCTAATTCTTCGTCGAATAATATTTCCTGATATGACCAAACTCACCACATCCATAAAATGTCACCCCCTGAGGCTACCCCCGAGACGCATACACGGGACCTAGGATCACAAGTGACCCCAAGCTAACCCTGCTGGAATAATCATGAGCATACTAAAGATAAATGGAATAATAAAACTGTGCGGAAGCTATAAGCATAAATAAAATGAAAAGATGGGGAATATGCATATACTATAACTGAGATAAATGAAAACTGATAAGTTTAATATAAAGAAAATATTAACTAAATACTAAGCTGAATCTAACTACGTCTGAAATAAACCTCTAAACTGACTAGAAATATTGGGACATACCCCAACTAGATCTAGCAAAACTGAAACTAAAGGACTAAAAATACTGAAAAGAGACTCATGACTATTGTCCTCAGAGAATGAGGACTCACCACTGATTCTGCTGAATTGAAGATCGAGAACTGATCTATTCATGATCTAAAAGCTGAGAACCTGAACCTACATCACGAGAAGATGTAGCACACGTATGCGTCAGTACTTGAAAGGTACTGAGCATGCATGATAGAGTAAAGCTGAAATAACATATAACTGAACAAAACAATAAAGCAATAAAATAATCTGAATATGATATAGATACTGAATACTGAGC